>JAMKCH010026891.1:0-42730 GCA_023653785.1 Ophioderma brevispina
TACTCAGGATAACTAGTCAAGTAAATACATGTATTCAACATTTAAAAGACTCCTGTCATTGACAAATATTGCCTATCCCATCATTGTATTTAATACCTGTAGTTCAATTTACAATATTTACTCGGATTTGAGACTATTCTAATATAAGCGTAGAAAAATACTAAGACTCTACAGACGATTAAAGACCATTGATGAAACAACACCCGGCAATTTATTTTAGTAATTTATTTTGAAAAAAAAGGAGACAGAATTAGTCCCCGGGAGACTTTTCGTTAAATGAAATAATTACAACAAACATTGAAAGGTGGCGAGAACTGTTTCAAAGATCGTAGGCAAACTTGGATGGGGTTGGTTAATGGTAATTTGAGGAGGTAGGGTGACATATAGCTTTGTGTTTAAAACCAGTGAATGTATGGGACAAAATCGGACAGGATATTCGACAAATATTCTAATTTTGGAATCTTTATAAAATTGAATAATCCCTCAGTATTTTGAAATTAATTTAGCAACCAACTGCAAGGATTGCATTTATTGTGGACACACGCATAATTTTTTGTCAACTCCGTTAGTGGGGGGGGGGGGGAGGCGTCATAGGGACCCGTGGCATATTATAACTACTTTCCTAAATACTTTTAGATGAATATCAATCACATGTTAGAAGGCTTCAAAGAAATCAACAATAAAGAAATAAAACTGAAAAATGTTGTGCAGTAAGAAAACTAGGGGCAAAACAGTGATTTTAAATTGAAATTGAAAAATTTGACGAAAAAAGACACTAATACGTTTCTGCATTTTACGGCATTGATGACGTAGACTTCTGCTGATGTTTAATTGGTGAAGAGATGAATTTTATATTTACCAGTTTAAAGTGCACAAATATAAAATGTCTCATGCCATTTTATCTTTTAGTTGACTTGTATAATTTACATAGGTTTCTACAGTTAAACCGTATATGATGACATAAAAATTATGACTCATGGCTACTTAAATTTCCAAGAATGTTTTGATATTATTACGTTGTTTTATGTCGCTAGGTGTATGCATATGAAGAAAATAGAACCAATAGTAACGTTATTATTTTTTTTTTTTCATTTTGGTCATGGGCACTTCCGTTTAGTGCTAAGGGGGGGGGGGGGGGCTCCTAGGGATCTGCTAATTGACGAATAAAAAACGACGCGATAAATTTGATTATTTGACCGTCAGCAAGCGCAACTAAAAATTCAAACAATATAAAACCAAAATATATTGCAGCGTTAACAACGCCTGCCGAAAAAAAAAAAAACAAAGCAAATGGGCCCCTGTCACCCCCTTATGAAGTTACGTGACAAGTGTTAATATGAGGCTAAAATACATTGATTTTGGGCCTGTTGTTACGTTGATTCACACATATGTATATCTAATACATGAATACGCAGACTCGTACTCATACTCGTAGTTAGAAGTTGGTATTAGCAGATGCGACGGAACATCAATGGCGAATCCAGGATTTGAAAATTTCAAAATTACCGGGGCTGAAGGCTGTAACTGGTCCAAAATAGCTCAAATGGGCTGATTTTGCATAATTACCGGGAGGCGCGCGCCCCCTCCGCCCCCCCCTGGATCCGCGCCTGAACATGTGTAACCCGCTAATGGATATCTTCAGATACTAGCGGATACGACATGAAACATTCTGGTATTTGCTGCCCGATACACTCTGATACTATTAATCTGACATACCCACTAGTGAGTATCAATGGAACATTTCCCGAAAGTGCCCCGCCTAGTTTTAAACACTTTTGGGTATCTTCAGATATACAGCAATATAATCCGAAACTACTTGGTACATAGTCCTGCAGTACGCCCATATATGACATGAAGAAGAAGTCTGCGCAATGGCTTCTGGCAACCTTATCACCATTACACATCTCGATGATGCGACTTTGTCATTCTTAACATTGACGAGGAAAGGGAATTAACCAGGGGTAACATTTGCAATGTTTCATATTGGTTAAACGTTTTTTTAAACCGAGAAATTTATATTTCTCATATTATACGCTGAGTTTTCAATCCACACCACTCACATTGTAGACAAGATTTAATTTTTGTAAAACGACGTGTTTACGTTCATAAGCAAACCACAGGTTTATATGGGCTAATATATTCTATTTCTAATCGTTTACAACCTACAATTACATTAATACCAATTCGCAATACATAACTTCTTACCAAACAGCGTTGGAACACCAATGCACACACGCCCTATCAGCCTCCATTTTCTCTATTCGTGTACTTTGACTATACTTGTTTACGCCCTACCAAACGTGTGTCTTGTCAGCAAACATTTTACGGGTGATTATTTTTTGGAGGTCAACAGTTCTGAAGACAAACTAAACGCAAATATGACGCGATTAATTTTTCAAGGGATTACGTCAGGGCGTGTTGAATATAGAATAAAATTAGTATTTCAAATACTCCAATTCAGAATATCACAACACTAAAACAATTACACGATTTCTGTGGGTGATGTCACTGATTTTCTGGACGTCTCATTGGGCTACATGTGTATGGCTTTATCCGAATACATATAAATAGTAACCTGGGGAAATTTACGGCGAAACTGTATTCTTTTTATTTATTTATTAAAACTTCTTTTGTGTGGGAAAACAATTCAGTGATCAACACTGTTCTTCAATTTGGCCCAGGGTCAAACATAATACATTAAAATTAACATCATCAGTCAAAATAATAATATACACAGAATAGTATATATAATATACATTTTAAAAGAAGCGATGAATATAAAACCAGGTGGCATATGACGCACCTAGGACTGCTGACCAGGCATGAATGTGGGTAGACAAAGGAGTGCCATCTAACACAAATGGTTGCACCACCAAATAAATTGCCCATTGTTTATATACAAAATGGCCCAATTAAAACGTAGATTTCTCATTAACGAATCGATCAGTCCGCTTAAATTATCATACCTTGGACTGCTAGACTCGGCATCCCATTCAGCAAGAAGAATCCCATAAGTGATCACGTGATGACAACGATGAGTTCCGATCCCCTCTGAACAGTCAAACTATTTCTCTGGGGTGGGTGTCAATTAGTACTGTAATACTCATAGTAACCCTCATAACCTTTTCTTGAATTGTGCTGATATGTATCTTTAACCTTAAGTGACCAAGGGGTTTTTCACTCCCGTTGGTGCCGCAAAGGGGGGGGGGGGCATGGGCCCCCACCCTAAGGAAACCACTTTCTCGAAGGAACTTTGCCTAAATTCATACCCCATGTGAAGTGTCAAAAGTCCCAACCCCAAATCCAATAAAAATAAAATTTGTTATTCGGGCTGCAAATTAGGGCAAAACTTGTTTTCACACAATGCGAATTGGAACACAAGGTTGGAATTTCAAATGAGCCTTGCGCTTACATCAAACTTTTCGAAAACTTATTTGATGTTGATATCTATTCAGAATACCCAAAGGTTACATCTATTTAACATCAAACCTGCAGTTTTAGGGATTCCCTGATTTTTAACGTGGTTGCAAAATACACGTCCTTTTCCCATAGAGTTTTGGTACAGTACCGGTTTAGCAATGTCACTACGAAACGTTTGTTTACGCACAATAAAGGGTTGAATTATGTTAATGTTACTAATAATTGGTAGCTTACATGTAATGTGTGAACATATATCAGCAAAAAAATAGCTATGGTTCTTTGATAATTAAAAATATTCTCAGATGACTTCCGTTAGTGCCCAAGGGGGGGGGGGGGAATTTAAAAAATTGTTTCCAAACCTAATTAACTCATTAATTTTTTTGATAAAAAGTAAGCGCCATTTACAAGTCAGACAATTACAAAAAAATTCGGCGCAAAAATCTTCACGCGAAAACAAATTTTTTGGGGTCGATAGGAAAAAAAAAAAAAAAAAAAAAAAACCCGCCACCCCTTGATCAATTAAGTGTTATAAATAATTTCTAAACACAAAATAATGGCCCAGGAAGTTCCGTTTCTACCTATTTTTCAATTTTATCTTAGACCTGTCACTATTTTTTACCTTTTTCCCAAACACTTTTCGGCATAGGGTGCCAGACCAGATCTATTTAGGGGTGTTGAATCAATCCTTTTATTGTGACCTTAACTGGGAAATGCCAATACAGAACAGACATTACAAGAGCACAGGACCCCATCAATCAATCCAACAGTCCCACTCGCCGACAATTTAAGTGCATGTATCCCGCTTTTAAAAAATCTCTTTAAGACACAATACACAAGTATTTTATAATAAATGAGCATGGGAGACAGAAATAATTATATGAACACGATGTCCAGGGGTGCATTATACTCTTTTTCGACGGTTGTTGTCTTTGTCACTATTGAAAATGATTTAATTCGGTATAAATTACCGTTTGTTACGACAAATAGTCAATAGTATATATTGTCAAATAATCTTTAAATTGTTAACCAGCACATCGCGGTAAATCGAGGCGCAAACACAAACATTGATAAAAAACCTTAATGGCCATTTTTAAGAATGCAAAAATAAACTTTAACTTAGTATTTGTACTTCAAGGTAAAACAAACCAATATAAATTGACATCATTTAGTAATTCTCGGAATATATGTGTAATCGACACAGCATGTGCTCGGTTTTTGTTTTAAGCGGAAATAGAGGCAATATTTCTGTTTCTGAGAGATACTGCGTAAGCTCTTGATGGAGACAAACAAGCAGGGTTGTTGGAAGTGCGCCATGAATGGAGATGCTAACTTGACGCATGTGAGTTAGGACAGCGGACTTGCACAGAAGTTGCAGGGATTTTGAACTTGTATTATTGAATATGGCAGGTTGTCCAATCCACGATGTCCTAGGAAAGTAACTAAATTTGTAGCAGTCTTTATCGTCCGTATTATTTGGTAAGCATCCGGGTGAGTGTGCCGCGATTGACGGAGGATTGGCTGAAGCAAACAATCGCCGGCAAGCCAGCGGTCCCTGCCTGGCCTTATTAAGTATAGTTAATCTGGTAGTAGCTGTTCTCTTTTGCTGAAGAGTATCCCAGTCTAGGTCCTTGTCTATTTGAGTGAGACTGACAGTTTTGCTGTATGTATTTGTGACAAAACAGGGCAGCCCGTTTTTGGACTTTTTCAACTTTCTGTATGAGTTCGTTTTGGTAATGATCCCAGCCTGAGTTGGATTACTGGGAGAGTGGTCTGACAAGACTAATGTAGGTTGTGCTTTTTATGGGTTTGAACATAGTAAAGATTGCCGACGTAGAAACTCAGAGTGCGGTAAGCTGATGCGTAATGTTGTTTAATATTGGTCCGCAGTAAATCGTTTGAGATAGTAACCCCAATATAACCATGTTGTTTGGTTCTTCGTTTCAAGCACATTGACCCTCCAAGATATAATTGAATAATTTTGGATTGCGACGGTGGGTATATAAGTCTCATGGTGAAACATTTTTTAACATTACATGACATTTTGCCAGTCCTCCTGCCATTTCTGAAGGGTATTCACACTCTTGTAAGAGAGCGTGATCAAGATCGTTGAGGATCGGGCGGTACGACACAATGGTCCGCAAATAAACGGACTTAGGAATGAGGTTGTCTGGGAGGTCATTATTATTGCACAATAGTAGGGACCAAGCACCGGCCTTGGGGGTACGCCAAAAAACATCTTCCCAGGCCGATGGCTCACCAACGACAACGACTCTCTTGGTACGGTGCTTGAAAATTTGAGATCCAGGTCAAGAGGTTATTATTGATACCTCATATTTAAGTTAAGCAAAAGCGGTTGTGGGGGACGGTGGTCAATGCTTTTGAAAGTCCCATAATGATCATATCAGTTTGAGATTTATTGTTGAGGGAAAGTGCCAGGTCATTTATGGTGAGAAGGAGTTGGGATTCACATGAGTGTTTGTTTTCTAACCATGTTGCTTATCGGAAGGATGGAAATATGTCAAGTGATCCCATAATTGGGAATGTATGTATGCATCGAGGGTTTTACTGCAAATCGAGGTAAGAGAAACAGACGATAATTGCTGGGGTCAGTACTGTTCACTTTTTAAATATGGGAAATATAGCAACGCAGCCAGGAAGACGGTATCTCACCCGTGTCCAAGGATTTCTTAAATATAATCAATAATGCCGGGGCTATTTCCTCAGCAGCAACCTTTAGAATTCTGGCTGGGATACCGTCTGGACCACTGCTGTTAGATTAAGGTCGAAAGCACTTAATTGACACCGTCCACAAGATACAAAAGTCCAAGAATGGTGGGGGAAAGGGCTGTCAGGTAATAGGGTAAACTATCTTTCTCCTGTGTGAATACTAGGAAAATTTGTGTGTTGAGGATATTGGCTTTACAGAATATTTGACTCAAGAGCGCCACGGTTTTTAAGTGGGGTATGCCATCGAGTGCATTCTTTAAGCACTTCATGTTGTCCAAAATGTTTTGATGACTCAGAACAAATGAAATTAATAAAATTCCTGTAGAAGATCTAGTTTCTTTCTGAGCAATTTTACGCAAGTCATGGAAATGCCTAAGTGTCATGATTGGGGCTCTTCTTGAAAGGAATTGAACGCCCTCTGTTTTCTTCTTAGAAACGCTTAACCTTCCTATTACATCCAGGGAGTTATGTTCCTTCTGTTTGTATTACGAGTAGGAACCTGGCTTTCAATACAAAATGTGATTTTGTCACAAACTCGTCCATAAGGCTATCCACAGAACACGGAGAAAGTTCTCTGTTGGAAAGAGAATCACTGAAATTTTTTCAGCTCAGTTTCCATTGAATGGAATCGGCCTTACCCAGATTAAAACCCGGCGGGGTTTTGTTTGCACAGAAGGTTTGGGGACATTGACAGTAACATAGGGATGCTGTCATGATCCGAGATACCTGGGATCACACGAACTGTCAACCAAGCTACTATTGTTGTTAGAAAAATATCCAAATATTGTTGATTCTGGTGGGTTGACAAACCATTTGCCTCAAACCAAAATTCACAAATAATCTAAAGATAACTGGAGACAGCCACCATACTGAGGACTGGGTTTAACTGAAGAGCTTTTCCCATCAATGTCTGGAAGGTTAAAATCTCCCCCAGCCATACCTGACCCCCTCTATCATTTCAATTTTGTTAGAGAAGGTACGGAGGTGTCAAGATGCTCAGTGGTGTTGCAAAATTGCTGAGATCTGTAAATGGACCATTGTTTCTGTTTAGCGCCTTTTACTTGAATAGTGGCCACACAGCTCCCAATTGCTATCTAAATCAGTACGATGGGTGACCAAAGGTCATTTCTGAGGACGGCAAGACAGACCCCACCCCCCTTGTGCCACAAAATCACAAATCCTTCCTGATACCCGAGTAATCGGGAGGGAATAACTCATTGCTACATGCTAAATCCAGACGTGTTTCACAACCAATTATGACATCCGGTGCATGCTGATTTAAACAACAGGCAATGTCAGCGGCTTTAGACCGTAGACCTTCAAAATTCACAACCATAATAGTCCACTCAATCTATGAAAAATACTAGGTACACCTGGACAAATTGCTACAGAAGGTTTTCTTGCTGGAAATGGCAGTAACAGATCTTTCAAACAACATATCAAAAAGGTAGAAAAAGGGACATGGTAATTTGCATTTATCTTACGTGGACGTATACGCCCCATATTTCGACCAAGGTATATAGCTCATACATGCATGTTTAGGGAAATTTTCAATTTTCTGTTAGAATTTGACATGTTTACATGGCTATGCCTGCAAGGTGTGTAGCACTTGCAATTGATATATTCAAAGTGGAAAGTGATGGTCATTATTCAAGATGGCGCAATTGTCCCGCCAAAATTAATTTTGCCATTCTATATAGATGATTGTCAGACTGCAATCGGGGATGGGGATATCTTTATTTAGCAAATTATTATCAGAAAGTATTATTCTCGCGCCAGTGAAAAAATAGGGTTCTTTCCCAGGTCTTTCAGATAAAATGATGTATACCAAAATAAGGGGTCATTCGGTACACAAGCTGAATAAAATGGGGTCATCCAGTATGAAACTTAAGGGGCCAATGATGTTAAAACCTGAAATTAAAATAGGAAATGTCTCTTTTCCAGAGTTAAATGCCATGGAATTATAAAATAAATACCATGAAATTCTTAAATTTGTTAAAAATGTGCACGTAGGTGCTGCAAAAATTTAAATTTGGGTGTTCAAATTCTTTTAAAAAAAGTGGATAATTTTATGCAAACTGTGATAAAAGTGGATAGCATGAAGAAGAAAAGGGGTGAACATTTGAAAAGGAGGTCGGTCATTTGAATAACCTGAGTAGCAGGTAGGACAGCAGCATAAAAGGCGGCCAAGCATTCCAGACGTCACCAAAGTCAAAATCTCACAGAACATGGACTACGAGCTCTAACAGGGGATGTGATATGTTCTGCACAAGATCTTATACAAAGCATCATTTGAGAGTGCTGCAGATAAAAGTCAGCCTACATCTAAAATGCCAAAGAGACGGAATGGAATACATGACCTTCAATGAGGAAGAGAATCATCAACCTATCTGCAGTACACACGGTACCCAACTCAAAAAGGTTACACCTCAAGTACGGGGGGGTGTCCTATGTTGGACAGCAAGAAAGATTCAAGAGTTAAAGGGCCGTTGCCTGATCGCTAATAGCATTTTACCGGAAGTGGTCCAACATTTTGGTATTTGAAGAAAGCTACTCATTTTTCTCATTTACACTGCAAAAAAAATACAAAAATGAAAAAAAATATTTGTTTGGAAGTTATGAGCGAAAATGTACCCCATTTTGGTCGACCGATATTAATTTTACACATATAGGGCTAAAAAATCATATTTTTAGCTCTCACATGAAAACGGATTGAAATATCAGCGCAAAACTCTATAGATGGGGTTAGAGGTGAAGACCATTCTATCAAGATTGAAAACTTATTTTACTTTGAGTTTTTGTCTATTACTCTTGCTATTCTTCCATTCTTATCTTTAACATTCGTTGGTGAGGATGCAAACAATAGGAGAGCTGGGTAGCTCTGGATCAGGGTTTACATTATTAGGTGCACATGTACAATTATAGTCAGAGACAACCATTTTACTTCAATATGTAGTGCAAATGTGTATAATTAAACCAAGTGCGATGATTTACCAGCAACTGTGTGGTGACATACATGATATACTTCCAAAAAGAAGACGTTTGCATTTTTGTGCATAGCTGAACATTGCATAACAAATTTAAAATCCCGGCTTTGGACGATATCCATGGCTCGAATGCCTTGAAGGGATCAAGTTACTTAGTTCTTTTGTGTGCGCAACAAACAGCCTTATACTGTATGATAAAACCGCTTACAGAGATATCAACAAGTCTATACAGGGTGGAATTAAAAAATGTCATGAATTGGCGCTGACCTTGATGGTCCTATATATTATTATTCAATCGTATTTTTTCTGTAATAACCGTAATACTCATTCTTTACACTATTACATATTCTGACTAAAAATGAAATTAATGAATGCAATTTTCACAGTAACCACATTATTCTGGTGTAAAAAATCTAGTTATGAGGTGAAGCGGAGATATGGTATGGGAAATACCATGCGCGAAGTGTCATACTGGGTGAAGCCGAAGGTTGAACCCAATATGACACTGAGCGCATGGGGTATTTCCCATACCATATCGACGCTGAACCTCATAACGAATTTATCATACCACTAAAATTAATTTATTTAATTAGAAGGAGATTAATTTTGTCATTATAGCGTTTTTAAAAAGTGTAGTTTTTCCATGGTCTTTTAGCACTTTATTTGGTAAACAAGCTCGATTCACATGTACTCCCCATTCCGATAATGGTATCACCCACTGCATGTTCACTCACTGCAGTGAGACTCACAATCGCGCTAGCTGCATGTTTGTTGCACCAATGGTTATACTCGGCGGGTCCTATTTTAAACAGCTGTCGTGATCATAAAATGAATAAGAAACTAAATATAATGTTTACTTACCTATAAATCCATGGGCCTTGCAATTCCTTAGCTTTTATACAAGTAGTTGTTGTTTTTGTGTAATTCCAATAGCACAAATAGTTGTTGTTTTCGCGCAATTCCTTATTTAGCACAAGTAGTTGTTGTTTCCGTGCATTCCTTAGCTTTAGCACACGTATTAGTAAGTTGTTGTTTTCGTTGAGTAAATGGATAAGCCATACAGTTCCTAAGCACGACCAGCGCCGCGGTGATATTTAGTTAGCTCATCACCAGATCACGAGCTTTTACAACATACTTTCTTCCCGTGTTGGAATCAAATGATCAATTTCAACTGTGAATGAAAATGATTCCTTCTTCATGCATCATGTTTTCTCTGCCTCGACGACAAAAATAATACCTTACGTCGAAATGTACTTATTAAACAGTCCTCTCGGCGTGTTTATATTCAGCTCATCGGAAGCGTAAAGTTTTTGCAGATCTTGAGGAGAAATTGACGGATAGTGTGCAGTCTCACCTTTACCTTCAGCTTTCAAGTTCAACTCTGCTAGAGCTGTTTTGAAATTATCATTTGCTTTCCTAAATGCAGGATCCTTGATTATATCAAAATCCTTGTCAAATGGCGGTGCTCTCAAATATCGATTCGGTCCGTGACGTAAGTTTTCCAAGCTTGATCGCTTGTAAAAATCTCCAGTACGCCAGGGCATCGAAGGGAAAATGACTCCAGCCTGGCGATAGACTCTCGACTCCAACGGAGTATTTATTCCTTTTCCGTCAAATAGGATTTCAACGTCCTTGCTGATTTCTGGTTTGCCTGCCTCGTTGCTTTAGGCACGTTTTCTCTTTTTTGATCTATTTCTGCCTTTGATAATTGTCCAAATCGGCGTTTTGCTGCCGGTTTATCCATTTACTCGACGAAAACAACAAATTGAAAAAAAATGTTGTCTGCAGATATGAAATCTTATAGGATTTGGCGATATTTTTACGCTTTCGGATTTTGCTGTACCACTAATAGAACTTACACGTGAACAAGTTTCCAGTACCGTCCAGTTTCAAAGATGTATGCGCCCCAACCCAAAGCTAGAAATGTAAAAAAGCTGAACATCCCTGTTTGTGAAAATGGTTTATTCCGAAGTATTTGTATGCGTCTGATACGCGGTCATCGACTAATATTTTTATGTATTATGCTAGTAAGCGCGTACGGTACGCAGTCATCGACTCATAATATGGGAAATACGAGGAACGCGGCTCCTTTGATGTTTCACTTAATGGTATGATAAATAAATACTCACTAAACTTGGTAAATGATATCTCCTAAAGATGTTTATATTGGCAATGAGCATGGTAGAGTTAATAACAAAAACATACTTTCATCTGAAAACAATAATAATATAAAGCATATAGGTTGTTCAAGCAATGACATAATGAAAATGATCAGAGGAAACTTTCATGAATCAACAGCATGTTTTAAACAGGGCTTCCGAGAGGTATTGCCGGCCTGGTGGAACCTTTTACGGATCCTGTATTTATTGTTTATTTTGTACGGTCTTGTACAGAGTTTTGAAACAAATATAAAGTATTTTTATAAAAGAGTTTTTTTGCATAATGTTATGACGCCTCGTGGACGACAAAGGTCAGAAATACCTTGCAAACACAAACAATGAGCCTTGTGCACAAATGATCTGAAGTGTTGTAAACATTGTTTTAATGATTTTTAATTGGTTTGGTTCAAGAATTTGGTATCTCAAAAAAAAAAAAAAACAATATTACATCATATTCAAAGTACCACAATTAGTTAAGATTATACTAGAGTTCTCTAGTGTCGCTGTGTTGACAGCTTGCAGTTCATCGATGATATATCCTCACTCGAAGACTCCAAAATGACAGCGCATAATTCACATAAATAGCCCATGGTATTTCATGCGAATCTTCTGAGACTTAGAGTAATTTTTTGTCTCAGCATTTCAAGACGACAAGGTTTTCCATCGACGACACTAATTTTCTGCATTACAACCAGGTATTCCTACACCATCAGTCTGTCCGCCAATGTCCTCATAATGGGACCACAAACTGGAATCCCTTTTTGATTCCAAAACTGACGCTCTCTGGCTAAAAACGACAGCAACAGTGTTTTATAGCTTTCAAGTTCCGGCGGTCTCCAAGTAAATATAAATCCTGCCCTATGTTAAGCATAAATCTCCATTATGTGATTAAAACTAGCTATACTATACTGTAATAGCGCCTTGTATAACTGCTGGCCCCTGATTCTTTCAGACACAGTATTACTTCTCACAGCTAGATCCCCCTTTCCTACCATAATCATTACACCATCATCTGCATAACATTACCTAGCACTGTCAAATCAGATGTCACAAAAATTTCATATCGAATTACAACAACACATTTCACATTTATAACTTCATGGGAATCCCCAAGAATCATGTTCAGTTTTGATCTTAACGCCATCAACAAGTTGCCTTATTTTGCTAAGTTTTAACATCTGGGGAATTCCACTCAACTCTTGCTTGAGGTACATAACAGGTACAACTTTAGCACAAACAACACTAGGGATTTCCCCTTTCCTTGTTTTATAGTACACAAATCACTTTTTCCCGTGAGAAATCTCTTCTCAAATAAAATTGATAAATAAAATAAAATACATATTTCATCACAAAATGGAGCTATATAACATAACATATTGCACAAAATTCGAACCTAACACGTATAGATGATATCTATCGTCTTCTACCAACCCTGCTTGATAGCTCAGTGATTAGAGCGTGTGCATGGATACGAAGTAGCCGGGTCGAATCGGCCAAGGCGCACATGGGTTTTTTCACACTGTCGTGCGCTGGCCATCTCCAGGGAAAGATTAATAAATATATTTCATTTTTTTTATTGGTTTTGTTTTTTTGTAGTTTAAATTTCAAAACAAATATAATCGTATATGGTTAAATATAAAAGGTTCTGATGCTATCCGCTAGGGAAAGCGAAGAAACCTTTCGAACCTACCCACCTATAGATGATATCTTCGCCTGCTACCAACCCTGCTTGATAGCCTAGTTGGTTAGAGCTCGTGAAGGAATACGAAGGTCGCCGGTTCGATCTGGCCAAGCGCATGGTTTTTTTTCAACACGTTCGTGCGCTGCACAGGAATATATACACTCTATACAATATTGCACAAAGTTTCACTCTTAACAAGACACTTTGGTGTTTCTCTGCCGGCCACGAAGATTTCATTGAGTTTCAAATTGTATACACGTTATGGATAATGGGCTTCTTGGCTTGCAAAGAAATTATTATACTAATTGGTCTTTTGCTTCAATGAAGTCCTACTTCAACGTTGATTATATTTGGAATGAAGAATTCTCTTCAAAGTTATTCCAGCTTATGAAGTGAATTTGATCTACATGAAGTGGTTATGAGCTACATTAAGTAATGGTTAATTAACATTCGTGAGAAAAAACAATTGAAAAGATTATTTCTTTCGCTCAGGTATAATTGACTTTTAAATGTTAAATGTATAAATTACATACTGATCATTTAGTTCATGAAGTCATGCACGATTATAATTGAATTCACTAAATATGATTATATGCACATTTAGTTGTGGAGCAACTGTCAAAAGTTTTTCACCATATTCAGATAAAAATGATGGAATTGACATCCAGCTAAACTGTGTAATCCAATTGGAATGGGGGTAAACGGGATCAGCTTAGAAAAATCTATCAGTACATCTTCATTCTCACGACATTCCTTCATTTTCTCGGCATCGAAAGTAGAATATGTAAATATGAAAAACATCAAGTGAATTACAGTTGAGTTAAGCAGGTAGGGTCAAATGTGTATTTCTTCGTGCCCATTTTGTGTATTTAAACAATGTGGTATCCCCTCATACTACAGAATTAAGCGGCTGGAACATTTCCAGTACAGTATGGAATTTGATAAAGTTTGCTCTCAACGGACAGTCTAGGAGCGTGGAAGAATAGAGATATTTCCCGCACCAAAAAAATATCAAATTTATAGGAGCCTTAATATGAGGCTACAGACATAACTGATTGTTAGCCTAAATTGTGGGCCAATTTTTGTAACTTTAATCAAACAAAAATTTTACATGATATCACAGACTCGTACTCATTAACCGGACAGGAGGTGAGTATTAGCAGAGGCGACATGGAAAACGTGGGAATCGCTAGTGGATACCTTTCAGATATTAAGCGGACTACCACATGGACAATGGCATATTGCTTTCAGATTACCATTCAGATACCTAGTACTGGAACAGTATCCCCTTTTTTTTTAGTTTTTTGTGTTTTTTTTTTTTTTTTTTTGTGGCGTAGCAAATGGAAGAAATCCAGTAAGGTACCCGCTAGTATATACTTTCGGTGCCTTCAGAATATAAGCAAATATAGTATCGGAAACTATTTCGTAATATCGGTAACTATTCGACTATAGTCCTGCAGTGGCCCAAAAAACATTGAAGAAGAATCTCCGCCAAATGTTTTGATGGCTTGGGCAACCCTGATTTCAAATCTCGACGATGCAACTTTGTCATCTTGAGCACTTTGACGATAGAGAAGGGTATATTAACAGGAGTAAAATTTGCAAATGTTTCATACTGTTAAACATTTTATAAACAGAGAAATTGATATTTCTTAAACAAACGCTTGATTTTTTCATCCCACACCACGACATTGTGAAAATGTAAAAAAGCGTGATTTTTACTATTCACAAACAAACCACATTCGTTTACAACAACATTTACATTTCCAATTCGCAGTACAGAAACTTCTTCACAACAAAAAGTAGCGGAGGGCAACAATGACACACACGCCCTATATCAGCCGCCATTTTCTCTTATCGTCGTCTAGTTGACTATGAACTTGTTTAAGCCCTACCCAAACGTGTTATTGTCAGCGAACTTTTCCGGTGAATTATTTTTGGGAGGTTCAACAGTTCTGAAGAAAAACCTAAACGCATATGGCGCGATTACTTTTTTAAAAGGGATGACTCAGGCCGTGTGAGCAATAGAATACAATTAGTATTTCAAATACTTACAATTCAGAATATCATAACAATAAAACAATTACACGTTTCTGTGTGGTGTGATGTCACTGATTTCTGGATGTCTCATTGGCCACGTGTATACGGCTATATCGATACACATAAATAATAAACATGCAAATAAGGTGGAAAATTGTATTTATTTTATTTTTTATTTTTAAAACATTCGTTTTTGTCTGGGGAACAAATTCAGTAATCACACTGTTCTTCGATTTGGCCCCGGGGAACAACATAAATACATTAAAAATACATTATTAAAAATAGTGGCTATGACGCACAAGGTTGCTAAACCAGGGGGCATGCATGGGCAGGCCAAGGGAGCAGCCAGCCAAGCCACCACTAGGCAGGAATAGGCAAACCATAAATAGCAATACAAACCGCAGCCTCTACCACCCAAATTACATCCCGCTACAATGCCGGAGGTCGCTCCCCATCGCCACCACACACGCATAAGCGAGTAGGAAGAGAATACGTCATAGCCCTAAAACAACAGGAAAATTACAATCATAAAAATTGCACACAGGCAAACTTTATCAGGAACCTATAATTATTAACACAAATAACCAAAAATAAGCCCTACAAAAATTAAGAGATGTTTGCAGAGAAAGAATTTTGGAAATGTGGGCAGTCCATGTAAGGAAAGAATCAAGCCAAGGACCACCCTGGTATTTGAAATTATCAACATTTTCAATATGAGTACCACGCGTTGAAAAATTGGCAAGCTAACGTCTCTACGAGCAAGCTTTTGCCGAGTGGCACGCAACATACCCTTAGCTTTTGTACATTCAGGTCAAAAAGTTGGATATTGAGCCAATCCGCAAACCGGGTAATTCGGTTCTAGAATTGCGTTTAGTTTCTCGAACAGTTGTACCATTAAAATGGATCAAATGAATACGGAATAAAAGGTGGTAATCAATGGGTGCACTGAGCCTGTTCGTTTCGTTGAATATCAAGCTTGGCGAAATGGAGAGTTAGGAACGCCGCGAAGATGATGATTAGATGACCTGTATAACAGTTTCACAAATCAGAAGATCCAGAAAGACTTTATAAAAAGTTAAAACTCGAAATTCAAGTCCACAAGAGGCGTAAGAAAATGGCCAAGTAGTACTAGGAGTACTTTAAAAAAATGGTCGGTAACGACATATCATGATTATAGTACATATCAAATTAAGTTAGACTTCTTGCATTATTCGAATGGGTATTGATATTGAGTTCAATCCCCGGCCATTGAGACTAGGCCCTTGTTGCCATTACAAAACATATTGTTGTCATGGTATAAAAGTAATTACAGAACCTCGACCTGACTGGAAACTGATGCATTCCGTTCTACAATGGTCTGTTAATGATAGAGGAACTTATTGCCGTGGTTGGTCGGGATGTCAAATCCGCTTTGCGGCTAATTCTGAATACAAGGTTGACTAATTTTGTGATGGCCAAATAAAACTTGTGTTAAGGGTGTGAATGATCTAAGAAATGTAGTTTTTCTCCATGTATGTGATAACGGAATGGTTATTTTGCAGGTCCAAAGGTAAAGCTTATGTTCAAAATAACAAGTCGTTAATGAAAGAATTGCTGGTTGTTAACTGATAATTTCAATTGAAACATCCAAGCTACCTTAGATGTGAAATAATGTCTGACGATGGCTTATTAACCCTCTAAGAACTACCAGGATTGGCTACCAAAGAAGGCTATATGATTTAGTAAAGCCTATCTGAACCCTGGAAAGAATGGTGTTAGGGCTTACACGTAATATGAAAGTAGCCAAGATGTGCTTCCCTCCATCATTGTATTCCAGTGTCTTTGACCAAGCTAACTGCCTTTACCAATAAAATAAGAACCAGGATTGGCTACAAAGAAGGCTTGATTTATTGAGCCAATCAAGGAAAACCCTGGAAAAAGGAATGGTGTTAGGCTTTTAAAGGATAGTTGTGTAGTTTGGAACCTTTTCACTTGGTCTAGTCAGATGAGCTATAAACATTTAATTAACCAATTCCAAAGAGTGTAGAAAATAGTAAACCACATAAATACATACTAGCAAATGCAACAACAGTCCAGCAATGTCAGGCAATTGCAGTAAGTTAGCCTGGCCTATTTGGCTGATTTTCCTTTTCAGCTCAGCTTGATGAGAAGCAAAGGACCATGATAGAATATTCTATTGTTATTTAATTCCAGAGAGCTCACCTATGGATAGAGTCTTCATTGATAGCTCCTAGTAAAGGACATAACACAAAATTGGGCTATAAAAATCAAAATAGTGCTTCATATCTATGTAAACATATTAGCACCATTCTAAACTATATCTGACTGCTCTTACATGGAAATACCTCTAAGTTTACTTGATCAGGGAACGGACATTTGTAGACCACAAAATTTTCCAAGTAACAAATCCAAACTGTACTGTCTACCATAGTCCTTTTAAGTATGTTGAAAGTAGACTGCATTTGGCTGCCAGGAGGTAACACCACGACAACAGGTTAGGGGTAGCGCATGGAGTATGCAAAACATTTGACATGCAAAGGCTAGATGTGTTGTAGTTTATCTTTGATCCTTATTTTGAATACCGGTCTTTTTCTGTGAAACACGGGAAAGTTGTATATATCCAATTCTACCCAGATACCAAAGTGTAATACTACCCAAACTACCAATACCTCTCATCATTTCGTCTGGTAATTGAGAGACGTGACTCCAGGATTACAAACCTCAGTACAAAAAAATAGCAAGCGATTTAAAACAAGAAATTGGGATGGAACTACCAGATGAAATATTGTTAATCTGTTTTGGCAGGTTTTGTTTTCATTGTTAATGCCAACTCTCATTTTTTGGCTTCATCAAGTCAACATGTAGAGATTTTGGATTAAATTTGGTTTGTGTTGGTTTGTGAACTTGACAATTGCATAAAACTTTTAATAGTTAAGGTGATCCACCATTGATTAATTACACTGATGGTAGTTCGCTTGTAGAGGTCACCTATTCTTGTCACCCACCAGCAGATTACCGCAAGATGGGGATCAATGGGTGTTACATCGGACAATAGGAAGATGGCACAGGAGTCAAGAAGAAGAAGCTACTGATAAAGGAACAGCAATTGATTGCAAACAACTGGATAATTATTGCTGTTACTTGATGATATTCTAGGGGAAGAGGGCACTCATACTTCAAATATTAAGTTTAATTTTTATTTAGAAATGGAAAGGAAATTTTAGTGATAGTGCATTGAAAATTTTTATTTTTTGAAGATATTCATGTGTTTTGGCTGATATTGTTGACCTCATGTTACAATTTTAAAGTATCAGAAAACATTTATTGTTATAACACATAATCTAAACTACTTCATGTTTATTTTTTTATCGCAGGTATTTGCTGTTTATAGGGCATATTTTAATGTATTGGATTGGCTTCCATTTTGAATTGAATTGAAGTATGACTAGTGTATTGGATCCTGGAGTAATCTAGTAAAGCCATAGTGACCTAATATAGGTGTGGTAACTAGATATTATTCATTTATGGCGACCACCGCCATACTTGGATTTTAAAATGTCAAGATTGCCCGGTGGCACCCGGCAGATCTTATTCTACCACCCCAGCGACATTTTTCAGCAAAAAGATTGTTTCAAGAATCAATGTCGGTAACATGAACGTCTCCCTATTTTAAATATTGCAGCGTCAAAGCTTTTTAAAGTTCCGTGGCCCGATCCGATGCAATAGTCTCGTTCCCCCAGAACGCCCCAGATTTTACGGATAGTGGCCAATTTGGTGTCAGAAGAAGCTACTATTTTTTCTCATTTACCCGTGAAATTCTTAGAGCCAAAGGTTGATTGGTTTGGAAGATATGAGCGAAATGTCGACCATATTACATTTAAAACAATATTACGGGGTTACAAAAATCACGTTTTAGCTCTCGCATCAAAAAAGGATTGGACAATATCGGCGGTGAAAATTACGATGGGTTTTGGAGTGAAGTGCAATCTATCAATGATATAAAAACTTCATTATCCTAAATTCGGGCCATCCCCCTTTACACAGAAACAGTGGAAATTTCCCAAAAGATAGGGTCGCTGTTTTACTCGGCCACAAATAGCAGGAGGTGTGGCCTTAGCGGTTAGGGTGCTCTCTGCCTGTGGCGCAAATTTACCAAAACCCCCTTTTCCCCAAAATAACCCAATTTTAAAATTTGTGGGAAATTTTTAATTTATCTCGGGCTAAATTTGAATTTGATCTGATACGCAGCTATTACATACAGAATATGCTCTACTCCATGGTGCACTTGGAATTGGGTAAATGAATATTGAAAGCATCCCGTCCTTCGGAGGGGACGTTAACGGCATATGGAAACGGCTTGCTAGACTTCTTAATTTCTTACATTTCGTACCTCAAACAGTATCATGATCACATCGCAACAAGATTTGAAAAAAGTAAACATCGAAAAGTTGTTAAATTTCCAAGGCAAAAATACACCCCACGGACAGGTCCCCCCTTTCTGCTGTTTTCGCGAAAGCGTCAAGATGATGGAGTGGATTTGACCACCCGTTATGACCGTCAGATGGAAGTGTAAAAAAGCTCATCACGTGGGCTAAACGCACAATATTCACAAGTGCACAGTTGCCGTGGCAATAACAGCTAGGACAAATAGGACATCGACACCATGCGTTACGTCAGGCACACATTGCTTGACGAGAAAACAAACAGCGTCAACAATACAGCGTATTAGTATCGTAATGTTAAGGCAACCAAATCAAGGGAAAATAGGCATAAAACACATACCACCATACCGCGAGAAGGCAACTGTGTACGTATGCATGTAAGAAAACTGGGCCACGCGCGAGCGTGTTATGGTATGGGGTTCCCGCGTGACGACCAGACAACGGATTTGACTCCTCTGACGTCACTTCAGGGTCACGCTGACGCGCGGACTAATCCCTTCGTTTGGAATTCCTTTTTGAAAAAGCTTGTCTGAAAACAACATTATTTATGCCAAGTTTATCAAATCTACGGTTTTTCAAGTACTGCTTCATGCAGATTTACCTTGTTACCAATACATACTGTGAATATAAAGCCCATTTTTTTGGTGTATTATAAGTATGTTTAAAGCATGTCCATGACTTTTTAAGCCATCAATCCCCGTGTACAAAGAGTCAGGTCACAAAACTGTACATGTGCATCGCAGTCAGTGTCTTAAAGAGTAGTGTAAACCCCGAAGGTTCCCAATCCAGTCCAGTCTCACAAAAATGCAGGCCTATGTTAGGAGGCGTTTCCGGATCAGGTCTACAAGAAGTTTGGAGTCCAAAGAAAGTAGAAATGAGTGTAAATTCATTATTTCAATGCATAAACCCTTACGTAAATGGTGAGCATATTTTTGAGCTGTAACATGCTCATTAAATGCTTGATGTGTTGAAACATGCTCGGTACAAGCTTGAAACATGCTCGTTAGAAGCTTGAAACATGCTCGTTACAAGTTTGAAACATGCTCGTTACGAGCTTAGTTTTGAAACAGAACTAACGTATTAACAAAGCTTTGAAACAGAAATGAACTTAAAACAAGCTCACATAGCAACACGCTCGGAATGTGAGCTCGCAAATTGCAAGCTCGTTTTGAAACAGAATGAACTTATAAAGAGGCTCACAATAGCACAAGCTCGGAAACGTGCCCAGGCCTTACAAGCTCGTATTTGGAACAGAATGAGCTTCTACAACCTCACATAATCTGTAGAAGATAGTATGTGCTTGCGGGAGCTTGCCGGTGTGAGCTTAGCTGCAGAGCAACTCATTGCATTGCATTTGGTTGACAAAAATATTATTTAAATACAACGGTCGCGTATTGAGAGGGAGAGGGCAATTGTAAAATAATAGAAGGGGGGCGCGGGGGGCTAAGGGGCCGGGTGTTTGAAAGGTGAGATAAATTTTAAAAGAGGATGGGTTTTTAGGTGTGATAAGTATCCTGGAAATGTGGGTTTTTTGGGGTTTAGAAACAGGTATATATTCAACAGCACCTCAAAAAATCATCCCTTCACCATGATATGTGCTATTGTTATATGCTATTATAATAAAACCGACCACATGCTTTTACAGACAGACAGGAAAAATGGAAATTGCCAATAGGTGCTTATGCCAAGGCTTGTGAATCAAGTTTAAATGCCCCTTCGCCCCTTAAATAGCTGACTGAGTTTTAGATCACATTACAAATAAGAGTTGTGTCAAAATAATAATCAGGTTGGTAATGCCCCTTTAAAACCTCATGATACAAACTTAGTTAATAAAACATGCAGCACACTCAATTGTCCAAAGATCTTCTGTGGGTTTGATCCAGGCCTAAATTTACCGGTATATGAAAATTTAACAAAAGTCGGGTGGTAATCTCGTAATACTAAAGCTACCACTTGATATTTTTATATTTAATTAACCCTTTCAAAACCTTTTCTTCTTGAGTGATGAAAGTGCATCTTTATTTTGTTATGTGAGAGTTAAGTTCAAGGGAGGCGACCCAAGGTCAAGATAGGGGATAAAGTTAATCGGGTAATTCCACTTTAAAATGAACTTCATAGTTCTGCATACAGTCGGTGGCTCCTTAATTCAAATACACATCTTAACATGTTTAAGACAAGTTAGGGGGCTGCCCATCCACAATGAGACGAGAATTTTACATTTATGAGAGCCCTAAGCCTAGACCTAAGCTGGATCAGCTGACTCAGTTGAATAAATCCGACACCACACAAGCCATATTACCAATGATTGTGGATACGCTAAGAAGACGACCAACAAAGAAGTAATCACAGATTTGCAGGTTAATGAAACATCTACTAGTTTTTAGATGGTTCATTGTTTTGGAAAGCTGCTTCCAAGATTAATCTATCCTTGCACTAGTCTGTACCTGAAACCGTATCCGTTTAGACTGTTGAGGATTCTAAGCTCCTCCAAAATCATACCATAAGAACCACAATGCAATATTGAGAAATAACTAGTTATATATGTCACACTGGAAAAAAAAAGTATACTCTATGTATACTTTTTAGTACTCCTTTATGACTACTTTTTAGAAATAAAGTACAAATAAAGTACTTACGTTCTACTTTTTTCAAATGTTGAAATAAGGATACTTTATTTCTACTTTTCATGTACTTTTATTTCTAATTATGAGTCCTGCACTTATTTCTCTTTTTACACACCTTCTATACTTTATTTCTACTTTTTACACTTTAAACATTTTGTGACCATAGAGATACTTTATTCTCTTTTTGAGATCTTAGAAATTTTGTAAACAATTGTAACTACACTATTGCTACTTTTTTGCGACCTTAAACATTTTTTTGGGACAACTAAGCTATACTTATTTCTACTTTTTGAGATGAGCAAATTTTAAACAATGTAACTATACTTTATTTCGACTTTTTGGGACCTCACTCCAACATGTTGTGACAAATAGATATACTTTATTTATACTTTTGTTTTTAGACTTAGGAACATTTTTAAACAAAGCGTAGCCTATACTTTATTCTCCTTTTTTGGGACCTTCCTTATGCACATTTTTAAACGAAGTGAGAGAAGTGCTTCTATACTTTATTTCTACTTTATTTGACTTTACACATTTTGTGGACCAACCGACTCTAGATAACTGTATTTCTACTTTTTTGGACTTAAGGAAGTGCTGAACTGCATGTGGGGGTCAAAGAGTTCATTCCTGTCTGGATGGAAAGAAAAGCATGTAAGTGGGAGGTGGTGGCCAAATTATTCAATTTTTAAGTTATTTTAGGTTGAAAAGGGCTCTGCAATAAGACATCTATCCATGTTAGCAGAATTATTAAATAGAACCTTAAAAGTAAGATAATTGGGGAAATATATAGCATTTAGATATCAGTTTACAGGGCATATTTTTGAAACATTACCGAGGATCAGAATTCGGAAGGAACAGACATGTTTTGTAGTAGGATTAGGTTCTCATACAAGTAAAATTTTATTCTGCAATTGTGAGGGGCAGCCACCTAAGTGTCCTCTCTTACTAAACATGGTTAAGATGTTATAATTTAATTACATAAATAAAAAAAGACTTAACAAAATAAAAAAAGTACATTTTAAAGTGGAATTACCGATTGGTCAATAATTG
Source organism: Ophioderma brevispina (assembly GCA_023653785.1). NCBI lineage: Eukaryota > Metazoa > Echinodermata > Ophiuroidea > Amphilepidida > Ophiodermatidae > Ophioderma > Ophioderma brevispina. The sequence continues at coordinate 23,131 of JAMKCH010026891.1, forward strand.
AATTGGTAGCGAAATTGATTAACTCTTAAATAAACAAAATAAGATTGCCTGTATACTCAAGATAGAAAAGGTTTGAAAAAGTGTTAATTAAATATACAAATTATCAAGTGGGTTTTGAGCTTGGCATTAAAGATATTTAACCCGATTTTGTTAAATTGTATTCTACCGGTAATTTAGGCCTGGATCAACCCAAAGAAAGTTTTTTGACAATTGAGTTGGCTGCCACTGTTTAATATAAAAGCTTGTACAAGATGGTTTTTTTAAAGGGGCATTACATGATTATTTACATTTGACCCAATTTAGTTGTGATGGTGATATACTCCAGGCGGGCTTAATTTTTTTTAAAGGGCGCGAATCGAAGGTGGGGCATTTTAATTGATCACAGCCTTGGGCATATAGCACGAGTTTGGCATTTTCCCATTTCTGTCTGTTTAAAGCAGTGTGGCTTGTTAGTATATAGGCATATACATAGCAAATGCATGGTACGATAGAAGGGATGATTTTTGAGAGCGTTTTTGGTGTGATTTTTGTTGATATAGGCTTGTTTATAACCCCCATTTGCAGCATTCAGGAGCAACCATGCAACCCAACCTTTGAAAATGTGTTATCAAGTCACCCAAAAGCCCCCCCCCCGAGGATTGACAAATTTTAACTCCAATTAAGACCCATTTTTGGAATATTTTTTGTCGACCAATGCATTGCAATGAGTTTGCTCATGCAGCTAAGGCTCGCACAGGCAAGCTCACGGGGCACACGGCCATTAGAGCTCTAGAGTATATGTGAGCTTGTAGAAGCTCATTCCTTTTTGTTTTTTTTTCCAAATTAAGAGCTTGTGAGGACTGAGCCACGTTTCCAGCTTGTGATATTATGAGCTCGTTATAAGTTCATTCTGTTTCAAAAACGAGCTTGCAATTTCTGAGCTCACATTTCCGAGCTCGTGCTATTGTGAACTTGTTATAAGTTCATTCTGTTTCAAGCTGTTATAAGTTCGTTTTAGGTTTAAACCACGGCTCGTACACACGAGCATGTTTCAAGCTTGTACCGGGGCATGTTTCAAGCTTGTAGCGAGCATGTTTGTTACAAGCTTGCAACGAGCTTGTTTCACGCTGGTAATGAGCATGTTACAGCCAAAATATGATCACCATTTACGTAAGGGTTAGGACATTTTAAAACACGTGAATTTACTTTATTTCTACTTTCTTTGGAACTTAAACATTTTTGTTGGACCAAATGGATATAATTTATTTTCCTTTTTGAATTGACATTTTAACCTCATGACATACCGCCCAAGCGCACAGCAAGTCAATGCGGCTCCATAGCCACAACACGCAACACGCTAGCCTGTTCATGGATCATTTTGATCGACTCTTCTTCATACCCTGCATAACATTTGCCACTAATATAGATCGAAATATCCCGTTTTTGACATGCTGGATCGTTGCAGAGACTAAATTTTGTGTCTTCGGTGGCCTTTTCTTGATACAGACCCCTAGGTTGCTTTTTTTCATTTTCCCCATAGAAACCCATGTTGTGTGACACACGCTTGTTTTGCTTGTGTGGAAGCCGAAATTGCGCTGCATTTCTTCGTATATTTTGACACTTTAAAGGCTGACTCAGAGATTTCAAACTGTAATTATTTTGTGTAGTAATTAAAAATAGTTATCTAGAACTAAAGATAGTCACCTAAATTGCTTAATTCCAAAGTTACAGACGAATCGGTTTTTCCGTTTTCATGTAGTAAACAATTATGCATATTATAACAGTGCCATAGGATACCGTGTATAACAAAAATTCCGGATCCGGAATTTTATAACAAAGTTGTGATTTTCTATATAAAGGACTTCGATTGAGCTTAGTTATTTCACACGATGATTAGTATATAGACAAGCATTATGTATATGTCAAAAACCTGATTTGTTTGAAAAATGAGTGCGCCCTCATCGGGAAATCTCTGAGTCGGCCTTTAATCGGTCAAAATGGCATCAAAATCGACAGATTATTCATCTTCAGAATCAGAAGACTTTAGTGATTCCTCTGAATGTTCTTCAAATAGTGAAGAGAGTGAATTTGACTCGGAATCAGGGTCAGAAGTTGATGACAGTGAATCGGTCAGTGAGGTGGACAGCGATAGCAGTGTTGATGCAAACACACTGCCGGCTTCAGCCAAACGAAAACGGGACTGAAAGGTGGGTTTTTTTCTTTTCAATTTATACTTTTTGTGTAGAGAATTTAGATATCCAAAATTGATGTCAAACAGTCGAGACTCGAGTTCGCAAGTCACGGCAAATGGTCAACACCTTTGATATTGTTCATGGGCGTCATGATACTAGTTGATTTTTTCAACTGGAAGTAGTTGGTTTTGAATTGACCTGCTGGTAATTAATTTTAGCTAATTTTTGACCCAATTAGGCATATCTTTGACACACAATTTATGTAAATAAATATTTGTGGACTTTCTTTCAAGCAAATTCATTCTTCATGTAAGCACACATGAAACTAGTCCAGCATTTTTTCATTGTATTAGACAGCTTTATTCCGTAACAAGGCTTACATGAAGGTAAGCCCGGATTCTCACGAGCAATTTTGGGTATATCAAATATGGCCAGAAAAATATAATGCATATATAATATAATGAAAGATGACAAAACCTCGCTTTTGTAGGAATAGAACTCATCAAGATGATAGAACCTGAAAAGGGAAGATCTCAATACCAACAGAACTGGTGACATGATATTGTGTCAGGGTCAGTTGTGTAGCGTATGCGCAATCTCCTTATATATTATATTTTGAGGTTAAAGGGATTAGCAGCGATTTTGCTAATTCCAAACACGAAAAAATTCTCAAAATTCATAATTTTGTATTTTTGTTACTGGCATGGATATGCGAACATACGGCGCGTGGTGGCTTGAAATCCGCTGTATTAAAGGTAAGTGCGTACTTTTATCTGATTCTGTACTTTCTATAGTCTATCTAATTCCGACTTGAGATCAAAAACATTCCCGGTGAATATCACCATTTTCAGTCCTGATATTTGGGCACACTGATAATACATTTGACCTCAAACACCAACATTGTTGAATTCTTTGTTCCTTCTGTACTGGTGAAAACGCACAATAAGCTTTTAGTGCAGATTTTGACACGCATTCACTGTATGTCTAATTTGCGGAGACGGTAGACAAATTTCCTCAAATAAAATTTTTTTTCATTTTTAGGGGTTTGCGTCTACATTAAATCAGTTTATATGGAATTGTACACACTTATCCATGATTTATAAGTTAAAAACATGCCTTTCCCCAGTGTTTTCCGATTCTCTCGCATTATCGCTTGTCTAAGCCCTTTAATATTTTTGTTTCAGCATCTTTCTTCAGAGCAAGTGGCATGGAAGACCTTAGGAGCAAGTACCTTTGAAAGCATTTTCCACACATTTCAGGTTTAGATAAAATATTACAGGGCCTTCTGATTGCTAAGCACAAGACAGATGCCCAACTCATACCGAAAGTCGTATATGAGTAATATGTCCGCAGAAGCAGTAATGAAGTCCGGAAATTAGATATCGGTTGCCATGGCACCAGTAAACCGGCCAATCGGGTAATTATGCTTCATAATTCCAATGCGAAATGCGTTTTTTCTAGAAAAATGGCTCCATACTGCCCTGCGCCTATGCTCAAGAATGCATGTTCCAAATTTCATCCAGATCTGATAAGTATACTTTAAAATCGGTCTGTGATAAAGTATACGACTTCGTACCTAAAGAGCTCTTGAGGTCCGAAGTCGTATACTTATCACAGACCGATCTAGTATACTTATCAAAGGGCGATAAATATACTTTATGATAAAGTATACTTTAATCATAATGATAAAAGTATACAGTGTGAGTCAATTATAAAAACCCTACATTCAAGAAGATTTTTTCTTCAAAGGTTAAACGTTATTTTTTTGCTTCATGTCTGTTTTGGGTTGTTTAGAGAGATCACAGGCTCATCAGAACGATTTTATTGTTTCTTTCTGACTTTGGGTCAGAAACTATGTCAATTTTGCGGAGAGACTAAAATTCAGTTTGGCCGATTTTGGGGATACAATGCGGATAACCTGACACCGACGTATACCATACACATTATAGCAAAACAATTCACACAGCAAGTTCAATGGGTCATCGATTTCTCTCGACAACAACTATCCGTTTTGAATAAAATGTCTATTGTGTAACCTAATGATAAGTAAAATATCTTAAAACAAATAACTTACCATTGTTCATCATAACAAGTCAGTATTAAAACCACTCCATTTCAATGACTCAGTTCATGAACATAATGTCCATAAATTTTTGTTTTACATCTCTAGGTACTTATGTTGCACAAATACAGGATACTCAGCGTCCATAATTGCAAGCAGAACAATCTGAAGTTTTCTGTAAATAAATCGAAATAAAACTTAAATCAATATCGAACTGCTTTTTTTCAGGCGAATACAAACGTTCTATGGTTTCACTTTTGCTCCCAGGTTTCGTTGTAGGTTAAAACCATGAAAGCTTGTTGTAACCAAAGTAAACGTGTCGTACACCACTATCTTGAATTTCTCATTTGGGAAATGAACATTTTTTCACTGAGCATCATTATCGTTTGTAATATCTGGGATATTATTTTTATAATCCTTCATTACTCTCTCCCACCTTCGATTGTTTAACATAAATTTGGTGTTTAAATGTTTTGTACCAAATACTGCTTTTGAAGACCATGTTACTCTATGTAAGCGATGCACTTTGTTTGCTCAAATCGGCCAAACAGATTTTTTAAGTCGCTCAGCCACAACTAGGCGTCACGTCTCCTCATAACCAAATGACACCAGATGAACGTTTTCTGAAAGCCCTGTTTATCCTCTTTATAACCATACCATTTGAGCGAAAACAATTCTTAACTATTTTAATTACTTTTTTATTCTGAATGTAGGTTTTTTTTTGACTCACACTGTAGCTTTAGACAGGCCTATCAAGTATACTTTGTCGATATGAATACTTTATGATAAAGATACTCAATCAATCAATCATCAAATTTATTTGATCTTCAACATTCACAGAGTGTATCAACAATATCAATAAGCAGCCAAAGTCCAGAATTAAAATGATATATAAAGTTAGAGAAATAACAAATTCTCATGAAAACGCTTAATATCCAAACAAAGCAAATTTTAGCAAGCAAAGGCATAATGATAAATGAAAGTGAAGCTGGCGATACTTTATCACACGCTGATAAAGTATACTTTATAATCTTTATTCGCCAGTGATAAAATATACTTTATAAACTGGAAAAAATCAAGTAGTAATAAAGTAGACTTAATGTAACTTTATATATCATTTACTTTATTGGAAACATAAATAAAGTATACTTAGTTCTACTTTTCTGTATACTTATCAAACGGCGATAAAGTTTCATAAAGTATACTTTATCGCGTGTGATAAAGTACACTTTATCATAAATTATGCTATATCGACAAAGTATATTTTATAGTGCCTGTCATCAAGTACACTTTATCATAAAGTATTCCTTATCGAAAAAATATCCTTATATAAAGTATATCGTTACTGTCGCTGGGAAAAAATAAAGTAGTAATAACGTATACTTTATTTAATACGTTATATGATGGTCTACTTTATTGGAACATAATAAGTGCTACATTATTTTTTTTCTTGTGTATACTTATCAAACAGCTGATAAAGTATTCATAAAGTATAATATATCAAGGTGTGATAAAGTATACTTTATCATAAAGTATTCTAAATCGACAAAGTATACTTTATGGCCTGTCCAGTAAAGTAGACTTATTTAATAGTATACTTGTCGATATGAAAATACTTTATCATTATGATAAAAGTATACTTTATCTGATTAAAGTATTATCCTTTATCAATGGCCGGTAAAAGTATACTTTACGGCCTTGTGGATAAAGTATACGACTTAGGACAGGGTATATAATTATGGTTTTTCATGGTTTTAACTTATTTTTATAATCTGCCAAAAAAAAAAACTCTTGTAATAGGGTGTGTGCAAAAAGTGATATTTGTTTGCAAATAAATTTTAATATAAAACTAATTTTTCATGACTTTTGTGTGTGTTAAGGTTTATTCTCTTGCATTCAGTGGCAACTTGTTAACATGCGTAGCATTTTACTATCTCGGGAAACGGGTTATCCAGCAAATTATGAGAGTGTGTTATGTTGATATTCTGTATGCATAATGGTGAAGTATACTTTATCTGTACTTTATTATATGAACACTACTTATTTTATTTATGAAGTAATATTTATCTGTACTTTATGAAGTATACTTACTGTACTTATTATATTGATCACTAACTTTATTTGACTTTATGAAGTAACTTTATTGTACTTATTATATTGATTACTACTTTATTTGTACTTTATGATTCTCTCCTCCCAATTTTTTCCATAAGTATACATAAGTAGAAAATAAAAGTAGACTTTATTATGTTCCAATAAAAAGTATCAGGGCCTCCGTCAGTCGCAAGCGACTATGATAAAGCGCACACATTAAGTCACAGGTTAGGGTGAACAGTGACAGTCTGTAGCTGAAGAGGCCATCCTAGAGTGGCAGTCCTCTGCCACAGGTGCTATGGGATAACATATATAAGTATATGGGATGTAACAGCGTGATTATCCAAGGATCGTGTTGCAGCTTTCTTTTGCTCGCTGCTTTCAAACTGGCTCATGATTTGTTGTTCTCCAAGATCAAGGTGTTGCTTCACTGTTCTCCGCCAAAAGTGACGATGTCAGCAAGGTTCTCCCAGCACCCAATGTCGACGTTCAGGGTACACATATCACGCTAACAAATATCTGTTAGCGGGAGAATGGGTCGACAACTTTCCTCTTGCCCCAGAGGGTAGCTCAGCATAACAGGATAATACTTTCGGTTGACGGCCCTCCTCCATTCGACGGACATGGCCAAGCCATCGGAGTCTGCGTTGTCTAAGAAATGTATAGATGTGGGGAGTCCAATTCGAGTCGGGAGGAGCGCTGAAAAAATTTTTTTTTGGCACCATGTCCTTCCAGGTGACCCAGAATGAGTCTAATACAGCGCAGGAAGCTGTTGAGTTTTCTGCTCATGCCTAGAGTATTGAGTTCCATTCTCATACCATACAGTAAGTGTGATTGATATGAGGCGTTGGTAAATGCTGCTTTGTCTTAATGTGACCCCCACCACCCCCCCCAGTTTCGGAATTTCCCACACACGCGTTGTAAGCCGAGCAAGAGTAGCTGCAGCTTTTTACCAATGAGTTTGGCGATTTCTGCATCGAGAGATAGACTGTCACTGATGGTGAACCCTAGGTAGGAGAAGTCCTGAACAACCTCAAACGTGTAATTGTCGATTGTGATGACAGGTGGTTTTGAGCTCTTGGGCAAGGACTTTAGTTCCAATAAAGTAGAGGATCATATATAAGTAGACTGTATTTTACTACTGTATTTTTGTTTAGGGCCAAGGCAAACTTAATTATACTATCTACCATCATAATAGGCAACTTTATGTTCAATTGCACTGCATTTTATTTTTAGAGTTTCATCCAACAGACAAGGTAATTATGCCAGAAATACGGACCACAGGAACGCACATACCTCAAGGACTTGGAAGTCATAGTAGTGGTAAGATACTTACTTAAAGATTGTACATGGATGTCAGGGGAGACGGATAGAAACCATATATGCATTATGGATGTGACACATTGGCGTGTCTTAGGCAGAACTGTGCCAACATACTTGTGATGGTAGGGAAGCTGGGTAGTAGCGTTCCTAGCGACGTCTCAAGAAATAATATATCTACTTGAGTAAAGGGATGACTAAAATACAGGAATAGATACAAAAAGTGAACATCTCAACAAATGAGTCCTCCTATCCGCTCCACTTGGTGCATTATTTTTGGCGGGTGGCGGGTGTACATAGCGACATGTCAAAGAAATAAGTAAGCCTAGAATAGGGATTAAAAAATATGTGCGAGTAAAAAGAATTACAAAAATTGTTGGAGTAAAGAGATGTAAAAAGAGTCTTGGGGTTGATTAGAGAACAATATAGCAGTCTAATATAATAATTGTCATAGTGAAAACAAGGAGTGAGTGAAGGAGAACAAGGCAAGGAAGACAGGGAGAGAGGAAAAAGGTCGAGAGATATGAACTTGGAAAGAAATATTAGAAATCTATCTTTCCAAGCATTTCCTTCTCACAGGCCATGCATCAATATTGAAAAGATGATGAAATGATTATGATCTTGTCAACCATCCTTTAATTAGAACCCCCCGTAAACTACTAATATTATACAATATACTCTGTAAATAATTTACGCACATATCGATTGTTGCATCATCGACAACACAGAAATTATATTAACCATAAACATGAATTAAAACCGCTAGTCTGGCCATGTTCTATTTAAAATTCCGTGCCGCTATTGTTTCTTCGCCTGCATTCTAGCCTGTGCCTCAAATGAAGGCTAAGAAAAACCCAAAAACCCTTGGATCACTTTTTGATACCATCAATCTTGCTCGGAGGAAGCGCCGGTTGTATAATTCTCTCGTAAAGCCCCTCACATCAGGTAAATGGAGAAATCTAAGAGATGTAGAATAAACTCGAAACTCAAATCTTGATCAAAAGGGATTATAATTCTTACCTGAATGACATTGCTGCTTGACAACTCAAAAATGGCAAATTCTGTCCTTGTGCGTGCAGTCAAGGGCTAACCAATCTTCTACATCATTAATGATGGCGATGCTGCATTACAGATTCTTGTGAAATTGCCACAAATTTTAATCCGTTATTTTGCATCTAATTTTACAGATTCTAGTAACCCTTTTGATGTCATATGTGATGACACATTGGTTCTCAACTGCGTCTGTGAGTACCAATGCGACAGAGATATTTGAGCTGATTAACACTCTTCACGTCTAGGCAAGGCCCCAGGGCCTCATGGTTATAACTTCTATATGTTCTGAAACTTCCTGCGGGGTCAGACGCTTGCCTCTTACTTATTGTTAATCTATCTCTTAGTGAAGGTAAAATCCCATATGACTGGGAGGAGAGCCATTTTGTCCAATTCACAATCTGGTCAAATATCCTATATTCACATATAGCACCTATTATCATGTGCTCTGTGGTTGGAAAGCTCCTGGAGTGGTGTTTACAGGAAAAAGTTTTCACGTGCTGGAGGCTTGATTTCCAATCAGCAACATGGCTTTGTTTCCGTCAGGTTCTGTACCACCCTCCTCAGTTCAGTTTGTGCCACCACTGGGCTCACTTCTTGATGAGAGGATCTCCCCCTGAGGGCGATGTCGTTTTAGATTGGAGTACGGCTTTCCACAAGGTTAGTCACTCCATTCTCCTCTCAAATTGCATAAATAGGGTATTTGTGGGTCTTTATGGCATTGTAGTATCGTCATTCTACCAATCGCTTCCACATATTTCAGTTTAGGGAGGGATCTCTATTGAATTCCGTGTTTCAATCAGGTTCCGCAAGGCTCTGTTTTTAGGCCCTTTATTGTTTAATTTGTTGTTAAGTTGCCTACTTATGTTAGTTCTTTTTCTTCCACATAGTGCTGATGACACCATCCCTCTAAGGCCTATCCGCTCAAAGCGACATGGACTCATGCATTCTGATATTATAACTTTTATCTTGGTGTCAATCCAACAAATGTCTCTCTCAACTCGGATAAATGTAAAGCTATAGTACTGAGCAGAAAGACGGGGTGCTAGAGTGTTTTATTAGGCGTCTTGTTCTTTGTAATTACAGCCGCTGTTTTAGTTAAATTATATACATCTCTTTGTCGTCCTATTTTAGAAATGGCTAGCCGCATGATGCCGTATCAAGCAGGCCATATCAGGGATATTGAAAAAAAATTACAAAGAGACTTGCCCGTTCTTGCATTCCTGCACCCAGTGGGGCACTACATTATGAACTCGTCTTGAAAAGTTGGGTCTCCGTTCTCTTGCAAATAGAATTTATATCTTTCCCATCGCTTATCCTATTAAGTGTTCTGTATGGCGTGTAATGATGTCGTCCTTTTAGTTATATCTCCATTAATGCACACCCAGCCATGCAGACACTCTTAAAATTTTCAGCATACTTAGCTAGGACCGACAGTTTTAAGTACACCGTTTTCAATAGTTTCCCAGTTTATTTGACAACTTACCATCAGAATTCAGGACAAAGTTTTAGTTAGCCTTCCTTGTTTTTTAATAGTGTTAAAAACCACTTCTGTTTCCAGTTGGCAGTCCAAATGTAATTGGTGTTTTCTTTGTAAGTGCAATATATATGTGGCTAATATTATGTTCTAATTTTATTTTATTTATTTTTTATCTTGTTTTCATGGGCTGTGGGGTTATGACGTCAAACGCTCCTGCTTTTTGTCCTGTAATTGGTTTGTTTTCCGAGTGCCAATAGGTTATCCCCGTTGAGCGTGACCTCATGTCACTGTTTGGTCTTTACCTGCCAGGGCACTCATTTTTGTTCTTTCTTGGTCTTTTTCATTTTATGGGTTTGGATATGTCATCATTCCACACAGCCATGGTCCCATCATTTCTTGATAATTTGATAGTTGCTTTAAATTGTTTTTTTTTTAATATTATGTGTGCAATATTTAATGTTTAATCGTTTGCTGGCAAATAAAATGGAAATAAAAAATGAAATGAAACGTTTTCAATGCGATACGGCCTGCACGTTCCGTTACACATGCATATATATACATATTAAGAAAGCGTCGCGTGTGAAGGTGTATGATACTACTGTTCCCCGTCGGTATCGCATAACATGTATACATATCCCCTATACACAAGCACGAATTTCAAATAGCGATGGTCGACAAAATGTTTTTATTCATTTTTATGGTTAGTATATTCCGTTTTTCCATGAAACCACTCGTTAGTGTTCAATAATTATTTTTTATAGCGTATATTGGTATAAAATATTCTCAGTACGGTTCCTCCTTTAACCTGGCAATTAAAACTTATACCTTTTGGAATTCTCCTTGATAGTTCTGCACTGCATTGTGCACCTTTCAGTGGTTCGCGGAAGGCCACCACCCAATAAAACCAACATTCCTGAGATCTTGGATTCTTTGTCTGCCAACTTCCCAACATGGAACCCTCTCCGATGTTCCCCTGCAAGTTTTCTCAAGGAAATTGAACAGCGCCTTTCCTCATGGTAAGTCAGGTCCCTGTCCACAATGCACACTTTACCCACAAAGCCATTCTCTACCCATAATGCCACTCTCTACCCACAGTGCTGTGATTTAAGCAAGATTGTTGTTTTTGTGGTAGAGAGATTAGAGAACTGATGATGGATAATATATGATTAGTTGCTTTGGGGGTTCTAATCCCAACATTTTTTTTGTGTTTATCTTTCATGAAATGTTGACAGGATTACATCACGGTGAGTATTGAGATTTCTAATCTCAATTATACCAATGATTGTGTATTTTGGGGCTATGGATTATTTCTTGCATAATATACTAAAAGCTTCAAGAAAGCCACGCGAAACATAGACAGTTGCTTCTTCGATCAATGAACTGATGCCTGCATCTTTAAATCCACTGCCTCTGCAGGCAAAGGAGTGGTGCGCTTTAGCGCAGTAATGTCAAAGTGCACATTTGCAGTTGTATGAAAGGATTTTGACAGCAACTGTATTCAGCATGGTCTTGGGAAATATTATTTATCCCATCCCGTTATGCCTCAAGAAAAACATAGTATATGGGGATATAAAATGCAGTCATTTCCTGGTCATTGATCAGGCCCATACTCGCAAATTCCAAGAAGCCCCAAAACCCCTAAAGATGGCTCAGAAAGGCCAAAAAGTGAAAACCAAAATCGATTTTCCGAGCAGCAACTAAAAAAGTCTACTTTTGCCAAATCCTCCCCCCTTTGAGAGGGGCGATTTTGGGCAAAAAGGTCCCCTTTTGAAAAAAATTCCCCTCACCCAAAAAAATCGGTTTTGGCCTGATTGTAACCCATTTAAAAATTTATTATCAGCCCTCCAGCAATAACCAACCCTTGTAAATGGGTCTAAGAGCTTGTGGAATTTCCAAGAAGACAAAACTAATAAGCCTTAATAATAGTTCTAAGCATCTATATCACCAATACAATGATCATATTGGCATGCCTTCAAAACTGAAGGCACATGATGGGTATAGTTATGTGTTTTTTTTCATAACTATATCTGCATCTTATAGTACAACATTTTTTGTTACTAATAGTTTTGTGCCACTATATATTGAATATAAAGGTTTGCACATTTGTAAGCTATCAGGAAATTGAGACTAGATAAGTGTCTCAGAAATGCCAAAAATAAGCATTTTTAGCTATGTTTGTTTTAAGATTAAATAAAAAACAGTTATTAATACCCCAAAAGATATCACATTTCTGAGATGGCTCTTTCCCATTTGCATTATCATCGGGAGCCCTTCCATTTTGAATTTGTGGTTTTTTTTCATAAATTATTTTTCAATTTTATACATCCAAATTGTACCATTACTTTAGTACATCCTTTCAATTAAGCCATGTGACATTGAAGTTGACCTGGATTGTACATTCTTTGCCATCACATTTTGATCATCCATGGTATTATTTCAAAAAGATATAAACCTTCAATCATATCCTCACCACACCTTTTTTTTCCAAATGGATAATGTTATTTAATACAATATTCAGTCACTTAAAGGTGGCAACGAGAGATTTCACGTACCAAGCTGAGAATTATTTCTTTTGTATAAAAAATTCGAAATTTTATTAAGTTTTTGGAGGCAAATACAAAATGCAACGTATGTTGAAATATAAGCAAACCCAAACCATGTTTGCGTTCACTTTTAGTACATTCTTTCTGTAGCTAAATACAAGTAGAAATGTATTGCAATGTCTAAGCTTTATAAATCAGCACCTTTAACATAATAAATAATGCCTTGGAATTGCTTGTTGCACATTTAATTGCTCAGGCTTACTCATTTTTTATTATTTATTTATTTATTTATTTATTTATTTCAATTTCTCTGCATCACAAAACAATGAAAAAAACTTAGCCTTGATTGTCTCCAAATCATTTTGTTACCCTCTATGAGCAATATGTAGGTGCGTTTTTTGACTGATTTGAGCAATTAGGACCATTGTTACCAGTTTGTTTACTAAAATACACATTCATACGTAATTTGTCATTGTTATTTCTCCCCCCCCCCCCCCCCTTCCTGTACTTAAAATTTTGTCAGAGTATATTCACAGTTTGGTAGAATTCCAAGGATGCATATAAATATTTTATTAAAGCATTAGCCATGGGATATAACTCCCAATGCTAGCTTACGTAGATAAAATGTTATTTCCGATCAAATTAACACATATTTGGACCCTTGAGGATAAAGTCAAGAGCTATCCAAGGTTTATTTTAAGAAGGGTTGTTTTAATTGGAAAACATTGTAGTTAAAATGTAATTGTGAAGGGAAGTGAATGCTTAAAAACAAAGATGACATGCAACCCCTGTGACAATATCTGCATTTTAACTGGTATCCTTTCTTTACAACCCCTCTTTCAACTACTTTCACTTATGTCTTAAGAGTTGGACCAAAATTCACTCAAGCGCATAAAAAAGGTGAATATGCAATGTGGTCGCAAATCACCAGGGGGAGGACTTATGTCGACTGCAACATAACCACTCCTTCTGTTAGACAACCATAAATATCTTACTCGTACCAACCATGATCCCCATAACAAAAAAAAAAATAATGTGAAATTATTAGGCTTGTTTCAATGCCAACTTGATTGAAACAATGATTTTTGCTTCCATTTTATGCTCATTTTCTTGAATCTGGTCGTTATCTTGAGGCATTACGTTTATAATTTTGTTGTAATCACTACTCCCCAATTTGTTCTTAATTTTAGAATATACAAAGTAACCGTGGATTTTGTCATTTCATGTCCTTCATCAACCTGACATATTATATCAGTGTCACCAAAAATCCGTAGTTGATCCTCATTCATTTACATTTAGAAGTTCATACATCACTTCTATCAAAAGTGCAGGATTTCAACGAAATGTTGGCAAACGTCATTCACTATGTGCATGGCTTTCTTCTTTGAATACAACAAAACCTGAAATAAAGAATTAAATTTACACCGCCGTGTTCATGAATATGGATCCAAACGCTAGCTAACCAGCCGCTCCTTATCACATACCTCATCAACATAGCGAGATATACCAGTGTTAATTTTGAAGGGAATCTAATTCTGTTTTCAGTTTGTTTAGTAATCATAAGTATTCCAAAATGTTTTCCATCTCAATTAAACGCAAATCTAATTTTTTTGACAATAATTCCGACTTTGGGTAATGCTTGATCATTTATAGCAAGCTGTTAATGTCTGCTGGTGATTAAGTTCATAGAGCATCAATAGTTATTACTAGTTACGGAACAGTTCAGTAGGTGTTAATGATAATCTTGTGCCTACCACAGGGCGGGGCGACCCACACTCATTAGAAGGGAGGTAACTACCAGCGAGTTGGTGCCATCAAACTGCCTCACGACCATCCAGCATTTGAAGGTAAGTGATGATAAGTCTCATACATAACGAAGTTTGAGATGCCGAAGGACGTAACTTAACACTAAAAGAAATTTAATGAATTTCTTTAATTCTGCTGTAATATTGCTTTTGAAAATGTGATGTTTAATATATTTCACTAACAAATCTATTAATTACATCAAAATGTAACATCTCATAAAGGCTCGTATATGGTACTGTAAGCCAACATGATAATCAACTTTAGTAATGAGCTATTATGAACAGCATAATTAAAGAAATTCTTATATTTCTTTTAGTGGTTGGTTACGTCCTTACTGATTGTCAACCCTCATAACAGTTGAAGCTTACCCGTGCCAAAACAGGGGTCTTCTTCGCCCCTTTACCTCATGGATGTGATTTGCTCTAAACATCCAGCAGGATCCATCTGACATCCCCAACTATGACAAACATGGACATTTGGCGCTAAACAATGGTGACAGCATCTGGGCTGCGGGCCGTTAGAAAAAATCATCAAAAATATCAGATTTTTGCATTCTATACGAGTATTGTATCCTAACCACCGCTGCAAGTGATAGGACCAAAAGCAGCCTATAAGGACAAAATCGGATAGTTAGTCCTAACTGTCCGTACGGACACTTCTACAACACGTAATTGATGGGGATTCAATATCTTTGATACTGCTGTTTTCTTATTTTCTATCATTCTTCAGATTCGACAAAAATAACATATGAATAATTCTACAGACTTATCCTTCCCTTTAAGCTGTCCCTGAAATTTTTAAATATTTTGACTCCTTTGTGACACTGATAGTGGTCTTTTATAAAGAATGATTACGATGAGCTCATGTGAGTGTATGTTTATACCAAATTGAAATAGTCCCTTGGTATAGATATGAAATTATAAGGCACTGATAGATTGATGAGATAAGAGAAAGATCAATATAATAGAATGTTAATGCTATCATCAATGTGCTATTTTCAGCTGTACACAACTTACAAGAGAAACTTGAGGAGATTTTGTCTGAATTAGAGTGTTCTTACTCGAAGAACAAGAAGGTTTGAGTCATTCTATAAAATTTTTGAGGTGTTACAGAAGGTGTGTTACTTCCATTCAACACCACCGTACTCAAACCAGGTCCAGAGACTCCTACACTATAAACTGTTCTCGAACTTAAGTAACACGATGTAACCACAATTGTTGTATTGTAAGGTTTGTTATGCCATGTCAGTGAGTAAAGTGCATTGCCTTTTATTTGTTAATTTCTCAGAGACCAGGTAACACATTCCGAAATCTCCCTCTTTAGATCTTTTACTGTTACATGCAATTGAATGATTAGAGATGCACGTCAGCGGCAAGATTTGCGAGGTGGCTGTGGAATTTAAGGATGACAGCTCTGTACATTATATCAAAGTATAGGATCCACCCCATCCACAACACACCACACATCCACATGTTCCCTATGGATTTTTTGAAGTCTTGGATAATGTATGGAAAGAGCAACATTGACTGCTAAACATCTAAGCCCTATACCACCTACTCATGGCTACCGTAAGAGAAGTCCAACAACGTCATGCTTTTATTAATATCCAGATGAATTCTCATCTCTTCACCTCAAAAGACATCATTAAGATGGCCCCAAATAAAGCATGTTGGGATGTTAGTTGCTTTATACCTTAAAAACATTGGCAATCGTGATGGTGTTACAATGTCACTGTACTAAACTATGATGCATTTGCTGTGTACTAATCAATACTTGTTGCGATGTGCTGTCTAAAGTAGTGAGTATTGTGGTGAAGGTCTTCTTATTTCTTGTTGGTAAGGGGGTTTTCAATAATAAGTGTACTCGGAACTGTTTTGTATGTTTCCTCAGGTCTGGTGTTAACGGACATTCCCCTCAAAATCACCCCACTTCAAGTTTGCAAGGTAAGTCATGACTAATTCACTTGTATTCTTATTTGGAGTACAATGAAATGACTGTACTGGAGGTCTTGTATCCGAGAAAGTATTGTCACAAGCACCTTTGGTCTTAATTAAATGCTCACCATAGTTCAAGAATTGCGGCCATATAAGTTTAGGCTAACAGATTGGTGGGTTGCCTGACACCTCCCATGAAATAGACCTGACTTAAGTGTTTTAACCTTTTTTCAGAGAAGTTGTATATCAAAATACCGCCCAAAATGCACATCACTTTTTGGGGCAATTCAGCTGTCATTACGTAGTTTTGCCAAACAAATTTGTAAAAATGTCAATGTCTCCGGGTTTTAGCGGCAACACTGCCTAAAAATCATGTCTTTGCTTTTGTATAGTATACAGGAGTATGTAAATCTAGAAACAAGAGGTCAATATCCAGTACACAAAGAAATTTGTATACTCAAAAAATATTTTTGAATTTGTATGTTTTTTTAAAATAATGTACATATATTAAAAAACCTTAAGATTCTGAATCTGAATCTGTTATAAATTGTTCACTCCTCACAGCTGCCGGGGCAGAGGTAACAGAAATCACCAATTCAGTGTCAAGCTAACATGAAGAATATTGAGAACATTCATAAAAATGACGGAGCGTGCAAGAGATTTGGTCGGGCTTGAGCAACGGAGCAGGCAGGAAGGGTAAGAAAAAGGGTTTGGAGTGGAGTTAATTTAAAAATGAAATAATGTAAGCAATTTTAACAGAGCATGAGTTTAGTGGTGTTGTATGCGACTGTCGGTAGTTTGACTTGCCTTTTCGATCGACTTTGATCAAACTTGTAAAACAAAATTCATAATCAACGATGACACTAATTGCTTTGTGTCCTCTAACACAATATTTGACTGTTTAATTAGAACAATCAACTTAAAATTTTATTTTGGTACAACAGCAATTCATCCGTGAGGATGTTCCTCCACAAGCTCTCCTCTTACGGGCGACCACAGCGCATGTTCTTCCTATTTCTGATATCTTAGTGTATACCAGTAAAGGCGTCACACCTACAATCAATTTAAAGTGGCATGGGCCAAATACCCCTCAAAGGAATAGTGGTACGTGATAGTTCCAGATTTTAAATTGGTCCAAAACAGCAAGGTTTTGGTTTTGCTATATTATGACAATGTTAAACTTACAAATTTCCTATAAGCATTCAATAAACATACAAAATTGTTGGACAATTGATACGGCGACATTGAACTGCATTCATATTAAAGTTCATTTGTGACCTTATTTTGTTATAATTCATAGAGATTGTGACAAAGCATACTCAAATTAATTCTGATGTTGCGGTTGGAGTTAAGAGCAAATTCAAGGTTCAGGGTTTCAGATGCATCATGTTTTAAGATCTAAGATTTACATTTAACTGGAAATCTCTCTTTTGTAGGAGCTGAGAAAGCCAGGCACTTGCATCTCAAGAAACTAGCAAAACACTGAATCAATAGGTAAGTATGCTTGAGAGAGGGAGGTTAGGTGTGATTGCATTCAGAAACATTGGGATCATTAAGAGGGATGAAATATGATAGGCAATATCATTAATCATACATTCATATTTTTGAATGCAGCTGTAGTTAATGGACGTATGTGATATTGTTCATAATGCATATGTGCGAAGGTTCCCGATTCATTTTAAAGGCAGGTTCTATTTTTTGGCGGAGTTTATTCAGCATATCACTGTAAATAACATTTATGAATGAGGTTATGCCTGTATATTTTTTAGTTCTCTGCCTTGGGCAAAATTCTAATGCACATGCTTCAGTTTGACAAGAATCATGCGCCCTGGGGCTTGGCCCATTATTCGTTGTCAAAATGATCATGACATCATTGATTTTTGCAATGCACGAGAAGCTAAAATATGCAGGCATTAACCTCTTTCCCCCTTCCTTTGCAAAGCATTGTGAAGAAGTAAATAGTCGAATGGGAAACAAATAAATAAATGTACAAACAAAAATCTGACGTGGAAGCATGTCTGGTAATGTTGGTAAACTGGTAAAGAGATGGCTGATCAGTAACTTTTACATGTACAAAATTCATATAGGTGATTAAATGTGAATCCACTTGAATGCAGCACCACCCCGAAACAAATTCAGCTTTTGACGTCAGTCACACCAACAGAGTACACAAACTGTACATGGATGCCTGGCATCGAATAACTAGCGTCAGTATGGCAGATCACTCGCGTGGCGTTAGAGGTAAGGTAGTTTCAATGTAATTTATTAGAGTAAGGGATTGTGGAGCTGGAAAGTTTAATGTTTTTGAAAGTTCAAATACATTCCAGTTAAAATTTTGTCACAAAGGAGTAAAAAGATCATGGACTGTTAATGAACAATGTGGACTGTCAAATGATCAGTATGAGCTGGTTTTTGCCTACGGATTGTTAGTGAATAATGTAGACTTGTACTGACCACTATAGACATTGTTTGAGAAATAATGCATTATTTTATTAACCTTCTAGATTTGTTAGCATAACTAAGTGTATCACATTCACCGCAGTGGGCCTTACTTTAAGTTCGGGAAAAATGGCTGAAAAATGCAATAAAAAGAAAGCATGCATAAAGCATTTTTTTCCAACAATAAACAGGTTATAATCTTTATAAATTTTAAAGGGTGTCTTAACAAGTCAACGTTTGTTACCATGTCCATAAGTTACAGCCCCAAGAATTAACAATGAATTTTTCATTTGAGTAAATATTAAGTCAAAAATTAGCACAGAAAATATTATAAATTAGTCTAAATAATGTAATACAAAATATACCTGGTTTGTGTGCATAAACTGGTGTGTGTAAAGAAAATTGATGAACCAGACGATCTCAGAAGAGCTCAGCAAAAAGCCGGCAAACTTCTGGAATGTACCTGGACCTTAGTGATTTCATTAGAATGTGCTTCACTGAACTTTCTCTGAATCATAGGGGCCGCACGCACTGACCATAATTACACAGTCAGTGGAGGAGCGGCTATAAGATCTAAATCATGCAGAATGGGATAAAGAGGCATTTCCAGAATTATGAACATAATGCGACTATATTTAGCAACATGAACTTCATATAGAGCGGACCAGATCTTTCTAGTATTGTTTGAGAGGATATATAAA
>JAMKCH010026892.1:0-43467 GCA_023653785.1 Ophioderma brevispina
GAAATACATTCCTGACATAATATACAGCGCGCGATCTGTATATATACTGATGGCAACTTAAGATACAAATTCTATGGTGTCAAACTATTCAACCTATGTATGTAGAAACATTGAACGGTAACTACTTAAATAACCTTTAAAAATTTGATTGCTTTACATCAAACGTTTTCTCATAAATGACATGACACATTTTATTTATTTTTACAACAGCAAATCTATGATATAAATTCATATATTTGATTTTCATACTTCATTTTAAAATGTGTATGCCGAACTGCAATTCCCTTAGGGTATTGCAAAAAGACAAATTAAAACAATAACAAAACCTACTCCATGAACATTAAGATTTGACCAAACACTTGTTAATATAGAGGGTACTCCCCCCCCCAAAAAAAAACAGTAACTAATTCACTTTTCACCTCTTGGATCAATCTTGCAGAAGCTCCCCATCCTACGCCCGTCGTTCCATTTGAAAATCAATGCCTGCTTCCACAAATTTCGACAATCACAAATACCATAAAGATCGTACATAATTTAGAAAGAACTCTAAACAGTGACGGTCAACCAGATCAAATTTGTTTTTTGTTTTCTTCATCTTCAACACTATGCAATTGCACTCACATGGCTCAAATAAATGTAGTGGTAAAACACTGATAACTCCTTGTATTTCTGCACGAAAGATCAATATGTTCAAGATGAATAGGGTTTATCGTCTTTTATTATTCCATATGGCTTTTTGGTTTATTTAGTTTCATTCAATTTTACTCCAAGGATAAACTAAATACTGAGATATTTTGCTTCGTAATTTAGCAAAGCACTAATCCATTAAAACCGATTGGCCAGTTATAGCTTTAATACTTAATAGCTTTTGTCACTCGAAGGTTAATGCCCGAGCATCAATACAACCCATTTGGATTTGGGTAACGCTCGTCAATAGACGGTGACAAGGACAAGTGTTTTTAAATATGTTAAATTTAAATTGGGTCAATTATTTCGTTATCAATCCAATTTTAGCAGGTTTTAAAAAACGCAAAAATATTGTTTTTAAAATGTTTTTTTTATATGATACTCTAAGTGTATGCTACATACCAAGTGCTAGATGGCGTTCCTTAAAATAACAAGCTTGAGCGCTTGACTGGTTAACATCGGTCTCGCTCGCTGCCTAACGGTCCGCTCGAACCGATGTTAACCAAGTCAAGCTCTCAAGCTGTTTATTTTCACGAACGCCATCTAGCTCATTATATATCTAATCAAACTGCCTCAAAGCGAGCGCCGTGCCTATTATTATTACTATGGCACGCTCCACGTATCAAATCATGGCGATTTTTTCCCGCATGTCGATTTTCACACACCCGCTGTGTAGCGAGTTTTTCTCGCCCATATGTCTAGTGTGCCATCGTTATATGTCGAGTTTACAGGCGCTATGGTGTCCAGTTTGCCCTCTATACATCGAATTTCGCTCTCTATATGGTGAGTTTGACATAAATCATGTCCCCGTGTCAAAATCTCGACCATGATGTTTTCTCAACAGGAGGAAAACTCGACATGATTTTTTGGTGTTGCGTAAAAAAATCATGTTCGATTTTGCCTCCATGTGAGAAAAAATCATGTCGAGTTTTGCTCATGTTGAGAAAAAAAATCATGTCCAGATTTGCACAAATGTTGAAAAAAATCATGTCCAGTTTTTTAAAACTCTGCTGATTATTCTGGCATGATTTTATTCTGGACATGATTTATGAAACTCGGCACATAGAGTTCAAACTGTATAGGCAGCGCTGTATACTCGACATATGCGTGGTAAACTCGATATCACGCAATGAAACTCGCCCAATGTTTTGATACTGTGGGAGCTGCCATATTTACGCTCTGCCGCATGAATCGATCGTCGCTCAGGAGGTTGCGGAAGACCTTCCACAAGCTGATCGAGCGCGTATTCTTATCACATTCTGGAATTTCTCCATAAGAGCGCTGGTGAGTGTGGTTGGAGTGGGCACTATTTTAGTGCCGTAGCTGGAATATAATTGGTAAGATGGGGTCAAATCCTGGCATGTTAGTGTGAAGAAATGTTTTTTCTACGTATGATTTACAAAGTACAAGTTTCTTGGTCCTTCATCGTTTTGAAAATAAGTTTCTCTTTCTATACTCTTTTCTACTGAGTTCAGAACTTAAGGAATGCCGTTCATAAAGATCGTGTTCTCAGTTTTCCGCAGTATTTCTTGCCAATCGTAGATCACTGTTAAATGTGGCAACTTATTTTTGGATAAGCAGTTGAGCCGGAAAGTAAAGGAAGCGGTAGCGTAGGAGTCATCCATTTGTGTCTCATAAAAATGATCTTCGAAGACGGATGTCATGATTCCTACACTTTTAGAACAGTTACGATTGATGATGAAAGAACATACCTGTTATGAAAATGACATAAAATAGTGCTTTACAGAAGATATCAATGGGGGCTGAACCTTGTTCCTTTCCCCATACTTTCTTGAGCAAGCCATTTGAGACACTCAAAACTATTACTTATTTTGATCCAATGAGCTCCACCAATACTTTCACAAATGATTTTTATCCAAATCGGAGCAACTTAAAAATTTGACCACTGTCACAACTGAAATTGAACCCTTTTTATGATTGATTTTGCCTGTTTTTAGTGCTATAACTCTTAAGCTCTTTCCGTTGTAGATAGTACAAACTATACCTTTTCCTGAATCTCGTTTTGAGACAAATACTTTTCAGCAGGCGATTGGATAATTTAATAAATTTTGAACCCTGTACAAACTGTTGTCTTGGCCCCTCCTCCTTAAGGCGACCATTTTGTGGCCACTTAAGTAATTATGTTTTCAGGTCCCTGTCAGCCGCTCTACTCATATTTAGTCACTCAAACCTTTGTAACTTGAATGTGTTGAAATGTCTCTAGATCGCGGGGCTAAAATGGTTGCGTTATTCAACAACGGCTAAGTGTTTTTCTGAATTCTCCTGTGCAAATGATTTGGACTCCTTATGAGGTCTTGTAGCGAGCCCGTTCTTTTTTGTGGTTGCATGTGATTTCTGCATTGTATAAAGGTAGGGATTAATGGCAATAATTAATCGGCAAAATAAGGTCGTGACCAAGCATATATTGCTGGAGGCAAAGTGATTACCTGCATCATCTGGGACCAGAATTCCAAGGACGATGATTGGAAACCAACAGGATAAATCTGTGGCTATCACGGCCGTCACTCTAGTGGTTAGACGTATTTGTTCGGTCAATTCTCGAGTGCGTCCAGATTGTTTAGATGACTTCTGCACAGCTCTCACTATCTGTAAATAACAGATGGTTACTATCAAATAACAAATGCAGTTAAGACCAAGAAATATCGCAGATGAAAAATACATGCCGGTAGCAAGTCCTTCAAATTGGGTAGCAAAAATGGTTTTGTTGTAATCAAATTCCGGAGTAGTAATTTCTTGCCTCATTTCAGCAGTGGAGTACATTTTAGTTAAAGCCAGCGGGAGACCGATACAAACATTTGAGTTATCATAAAATTTCAATTTTGCCCCGAGAAAGCAGACGGAATAATGCCTAATACAAGTGCAAGAACCCACGTAAGAGCAATCGTTTTAACTGTTGATGATTTTCCAATTTTTTTAGTAGAGTATGGGAATCTAATGCTGATAAACCTGTCGACGCTGATAAGTGTAACAAAGAAAACAGAGCTTCACTAGATACAATTGACAATGCTCCAGCAACTCGGCAGGTAGCGCTAGACCTCCATGTGGCAGATTGCATGGGGAAATGTTGTCCGAAATAGATGTCCGCAAAAGCAATGATCATCATGTAGATTCCCATAAGTAAATCGGACATGGCCAGATTGCTTAGAAATAGGGTTTGCACTTTATTTTTCTGTGTATTTTTCAATATCCATATCAAAACAAATTCCCGACCAGTGCTTTAAACCAATAAACAACATCATGAAACTAACACCTTTTCTGATAACAACCTATCACCATAGATATGGCGATCTACAAATGCAGCGCTTCAATATTACGTAAGCAGTACGAAAACAGTCACAAATTCATGTTCACTTACGAAGGATTTCTGCATTTTGAGGGAGATTTGAGAAAGCGACTTTGCTAATTCTTTTAAGTTCATTGTTTCGTAAATTCAGAAAACTCAGTGAAGTCATTTTTTTATATTTGGCAGATCTATAAACCCATTCGCAGCAAGGTCAATGAAGGTGAGGTTGATTGTGGTCGTAGACTCGTGAAATAGACGCCTCATCTAATATTTCAAGCCGATTTCTAGACACGTGTATCATTTTTAAATTGCTCAGTCCTCGAAATGCATTTGTTCCTAAACTGCGTAAATTGTTATCATGTAAAAACAGAGATTCTAAGTCGCTCAAACCATGAAACAAACCATTTACCAATCGGACTAGTTTGTTATCATACATAGAAAGTATCCGTAAATTGTTCAAGCCATAAAATACGCCAGGTTCCAGTGTGACAAGTTCATTACCATCTAAGAACAAATCATTCAGATTTTCTAAGCCACGAAATGATTCATTTGATAAGACGCTCAAATAATTTTCAGCGAGACTAAGAAATGTGAGATTTAGTTGATTCTGAAATAAGCTGATATTAATAGGTAATGTACTTATTTGGTTTGAGGACAGGTATAAGAATATAGGGTTCCTAAATTATGAAACAAGCCCAAGTCCAATCTAATCAGTTTGTTATCTTCAAGACTAAGCATAATTAAATTGTACAACCCTTGAAATATTCCCACTGGTAACCTGCTTAATCGATTACTTTGCAAATAAAGTATGATTAGTTTACTTAAGTCTTGAAATAATGTAGCACTCAATTCAATTATTTGATTACCATCTAATTCCAATTCCTTCAAATTGACTAGCTTGGAAAACAACCCAATGAGCACTGTTGTTAGTACGTTAGTATATAGAGACAAAATGGTTAATTTGTCCAATGTATGAAATAATCTATCACCCAATGTTTCTATTTGGTTTACATGAAGGTGAAGTTCTTTCAAAATTGTCAACTCTGCAAACAATCCAAGCGGCAACCTTTTCAGCCATAAAATACGCCAGGTTCCAGTGTGACAAGTTCATTACCATATAAGAACAAATCATTCAGATTTTCTAAGCCACGAAATGATTCATTTGATAAGACGCTCCAAATTAATTTTCAGCGAGGGACTAAGAAATGTTAGATTTAGTGGGTTCTTAAATAAGCTGATAGTAATAGGTAAGTACTATTGGTTGAGGGACAGGTATTAGAAAGATAGGTTCCTAAATTATGAAACAAGCCCAAGTCCAATCTAATCAGTTTGTTATCTTCAAGGACTAAGCATATTTAAATTGATACCAAATCCTTGAAATATTCCCACTGGTAAACAGCTGAAGCGATTTTTTGCCAATAAAAAATTGATTAGTTACTTAAGTTTCGAAATTAATGTAGAATCAATTCAATTATTTGATAGCCCATATAATCCATTACTTCAAAGTGACTAGTTGGAAAAACAACCCAATGGGCACTGTTGTTAGTACGTTAGTATGTAGAGACAAAATGGTTAATTTGTCCAATGTATGAAATAATCTATCACCCAATGTTTCTATTTGGTTTACATGAAGGTGAAGTTCTTTCAAATTTTTCAACTCTGCAAACAATCCAAGCGGCAACCTTTTCAAATTGTTGTCGTTAAGAGTAAGTACTATTAAGTTTTTCAAACCCCGAAAGACATCGGCAACGAGTGCGAGTAATTGGTTCCTATCTAGGCGAAGCTCCGTTAAGGCTTCCAATTCAAGCGCATCAAATGTACTCAAGTTATTATGTGAGATATCAAGAAAGGTTAGTGCACTTAGCGTCTGAAACACACCAGCTCTCAAATCGGCTAAATGATTGTTACTCAGGTTTAAATGTATCAGGTGTTTGAATCCTTGAAATGAACCTGACTTCAAGACACTTAATTTGTTTTCGTTTAAAGTGAGATAAGCAAGGTTGGTTAAATTTTGAAATAATCCATCAGTAATTGTGACCAAGAGGTTTTCGTCCAGGAGCAGGGAGTATAGATTCGTTAAACTCTGAAATAATCCGAATGGCAGTGAAGTTAAATTCGCGCCGTTCAAATACAGCTCGTTGAGGCTGCTCATACCTAACCATAACAGCTTCCAGCAGTCATCTAATCTCAGTCCTACACGGCTTAGTTCACTTTAAATTCTTCAATTCCGAAAACAATCCACTGGAAATTTATGGAATATATTTGTCTCAAGATCAAGGTATATTTAGCATATGCAAACCATGAAAACACTAGTATTTAATGTGCCAATAGATGGTTGTATTCAAGGCAGTACGTTAAGGTTAAGTAATACCGTAAAATAGATCCTACTGTCAATGAACATAATCTGTTGTTCTGGCAGATAGAGTGCGTTTCAGTTTTCTAAATTTGAAAAAAACATATAATAATGAAAGTATTAATCGTTGGTATTCAGATTCAGTTCATGTAGATGTTTAAAATCATCAAGCAAACAACTTTGAATCTACGTAGAAGTTGTCCGCAAAAGCAGTGTCTCTAGCTTGCTTAAAGGTGCAAACGAGAGATTTCACATATCAGGTGTCCCTAAAAATTGAAATACTGATTTTGCCCTGATGTAAAGCTTTCCATCAAAAAGATCCCAATCTGAAAGGATAGCTGAGAAATGCTTCTTATATTTGGTACAAAAATTGTGAAATTTTGAATTCGTATAGGAGCAAATACGAAAATCCAGCCATGTATCATGAAAGTATAAGCAAACCAAAATCACCCGTTTTCTCGCTTTTAGGACATTTCTGTAGCCAAATCAAGGTACGAAAGCATATTGGAGTGTCTCAGTCTATATGAACTTACTATAATGACACAAAATTTGGGTGCATCAAAATCTCTCGTGCACGCTTAAGCCGTCAAAAACGCCCACATTCAATGTCTTCCAGTCGGTTGATTCTGACTTATACACATTTAGATTTTGACAACCCCACGGACACAACCAACGGGCTAAAAAGTAATAATGAATTTAGCGACTTAGCATCATATAGGTTAGCTTTACTAAATCCTCAAATAGTTCAGCAGAAGTTTGGACCAATTGTTGAATGATAGATTACAAACTGGACTAAAGATTTTCTAATCCCCGAAATAATTCAAATGGAAGTTGACTGAACTCATTGTCATTCAACACAAAGTTTAACTATCTTGCCTAAACCATGAAATATTCCATCGTCTAATAAGACCAATTGGTTTCCTTGTAAACTCTAAAAACGTTGAGATTTTCCAAACTTCTAAACCAAACCATTGGTAATATCGCTATCGTATTGTAGTACAAATATCGAGCAAATAACTGGCAATCCATCAACTATCCAACCATCAATGGCATCAGGTTATTTCCTTTCAGTAAAGTTTCACAACAGATTTCCCAAACTGAGAACAAATCTACTGGTAATATACTTCAACATGCTGAGGAAAAATCAAGGTGGTTATCCGACTAAGCCAACAAACACATCAGAAGGCAGTGTGTTTGTTTTCTTGTGTTTGGGCTTGTTGTGTTGGGGTTCTTTTTTTTGTTTCTTTTTGTTTGTAACTTGTTGTTTGTCGTCAATTGTTAGACATGAAGTTGAAGTTCCAACAAATTTTCTAAATCTGAAAACAATAGCACCGGATACGTTCTTCACAAGTTTGAGTTAAGGAAGAGGAAAGATAGTTGGCTTAAATTTGTAAACAATCCAGCGTTCCAGTTATTGTTAGTGGTTTCATTTAGATACAATTCTTAAGAGTCCAACCCCATAAAATAATCCTACCGGCAAGCTTTAAATTATTAGCCCGTGAGAGAAAGAACGGTTAGAATCTTAAACTACGAAAAACAATCATATCAAAGTCTAACTGATTTCAAAAGAGATACAGTTTAGCAAGGGATTCAAGATCTTAACAATCGGTCCAACTTGTAAGGTTCTTAATTGATTAGGCATAAGATACAGAGAATAAGCCTGCCCAATGGAAACTAACAAGTTCAAGACTAACCACCCCCCCCCCGCCCCCCCCCCCCTCCATATTGGTTCAGACAGTGCAGCAAAAGCAAAGAATATAAACATCAAACCACTTCTGGATAAGAACAGCTAATATTTTTGTAGCCCTAATCCAATAGTTTGGTAGGCAGAAAATACTTGTGCTGTAAGTCCACCAGATGATTGTTCTTCAAGTGTAAATTCTTATGTAAAAGATACGATGTCAAAAAAGAGTTTTACTAAAGGCGCCTATGTTGTTGTAAGATAAATCTTACCATAGAAAATATAAAGGGGGGACGTTATAGCTGTATGCTCTCACGAAACCTTCCCATAAGCACATTTAAGATAGCTTCATGTCCCCAATGTGACGTAATTACAATTCTGCAGATCCATGAACATCATCATTTGCAGGTGATTTGTCGTGGTATCTTTTAAATCGTGACACCTTGATGGTGTAACTGTTGGAATAGACTGATTCATCGAATGAATCCATGACATTTCGATTCCAAGCTAGTTATACCTTACTTACCAAAAGACTGGACATTACCTTGCAAAGTGAGCCGCAGACCGGTCTATGAAGAAATATCACAGAAACACACGCAAGCTGCCCTACAATTTCTTAGATATCTCCATTGAACAGTTTGTAAATGTTTTTTCGTGTTCAACGTAAAAGAAATGCAGTTTCATCCAAGGTGGTGCCTTTCGTTATGTCACAAGACGTTAAATTCCCACGTATCGAAAATCTGAATACTGCAGGGGTTTTGTGGTGTAATATGGGCTACCCTGAAATGAATTACGCCTTTGTTGCCATTACTGTCATCAAGGGCGCATGGTGTGTCACTGGAAGTATTCATTGAGGTTTCCACCGTAAATCTGCTGCGACAAAAATGGGAATAATGTAGATATAGGCTGATGATGAGTGTAAGAAAATTATAAACGTTTTGGCGTCCACGTGAAGGTATTATTTATTAAATCCGCAAAGCTTTATTAACTACACATTTTAAAAATACATATAAAAAACAACAAACAAATTGACATTTAAAAAACCCGCAGTTTGGGACCGAGCGCAGGGATACCCGGACCAGCGGGTCCTTGCAAGATAGAAAAATGATTGCAATTCAGTAGCTGTGGATTATAAAGATGTAGCAACAAGACACATTAATTAAAACAGGCAGATTATTAAATATTAAAAAGGCCCGGTTCCAAACACGTGGGTTCAAACTTTGAACAAAAAGATACTATAAAAGAGGGGCACAGAACGATTCTGCAGACTTTATCCCGCACATTTTTGAAGGAAACGTTGGTTTTGTACATTTAATCGCTTTGAGGCATTTTTAAGTTTTCAGGGGATAGCTATCATCTGGTACCAAATTCAAGGGCGCTGAATTCCACATGAAGAACCCGGTCTTTTAAATCACTAACGAGGCTGGCATATATGTCTGTCTTCCTTGCATGTGCACTCTCACTATTAGGTTCAAAAGGAAGCGTGGGTTCAATAAGGGTGATCTTGTTGAGATTAGGCCAATATAGCACTAAATAAGGACGTGGAAGAGGGAAGAATTGCAGGGGGAGGGTATGTTGGTATGTTTGCCATGGTGTTCGTGTAAGATCAACAAAACTGTGGCATCCTTAAAATCACAACTTTTGAACAAGTTGGCCAAGGAAGGACAAGACAGAAATCTGCCGCCATGAATACCGAACCTGCTCAGAAACTGGCAAGAGTAAGCATATTATTGAGTGTTGGGCTATTACCACACCAACGGGCCCAGTTGTATTAAAAATAGAACGTTGACGCCATCTATTTAGGTGGCGAGGGTATAGGGAGGGAGGTCGGTTGCCGCATTAACAAACTGGAGAACCCCCTTAGGTAACTCATAAATTAATTTGCTTCATGTGAAGCATGATTCCTGAACTTTTAACATCTCAAGAAATTTGCCTGTGAAAAACTATAAGGGTTTGGACTTTATCATCCCACAATGACGAATTTTTGAGTGACTAAGCATTGACTTTGGCTACAAATTGACTTAAGCTTGTTTTTGAAGAGTCACCGTGTGTGTTCCAATTACTTCATTTGTTTGTGAAACTTTGGACACCTGTTAAAAACTTTCTTCCCCTGTTGTTACTTTCACCCCCCAGCGCCACCAGTATGATTTGTTTCATCAGCACCCAACATCATTATAGATTTATGGGATAAGTCCTGACTATATGGCACAAAAAAATAGAAAATTTGCGTTTGAATCCCTTCTCGCGATCCAGTTTACTCAACTAAGGCTTCTTTGACTCTGGGGTCAAGAGGATTGCTTTAGATGGCCGAAAAGATGAGGCAGGACACATTCTTTATAAAGTGAGAAATACTACGGAGCCGAGGCTTTAAGATGCAGAACAGGCCGACAAAAGTACCCGGTTTTTCGGGATGCGAAGCATTTCCGCAAATATGCATGACATAGGGAGTCCAGTTTTGTTAGATACGCTCCCTTAGTTCGTGGAACTGTATTGTGATAACAGAATGAAGGACAGGAAAACTTCACGAGATGGAAAATTTGATTCATTCCTAATAGCAGCGGCATCGAGGTTTTGGAGTTTCCTGTGATCATGTTTGGTTATAACAGAAGATATCGGCTGGTTTCCCTGCTTTTGTTTATTGATGCACCCCAGATATCAATACATCACTGTGGCTATGTGAATCGCCAATTTGATAGGCTTAAAACTGCCACTAACGATTGATAAGGATCTACACCTCGATGGCTGTAGAGTGAGACCCAAGATGTTTATTGTAGAGGAACTTTATTAATTATGCGCTGATGAGTATCACGCTACTCGTTACCAAGTGAAGTCGGTCCGCAAACGGGTTCAAGATGTAGGGGGGGGGGGCGAAGTTGTGGATCTTTGCTGAAATAATAACCGTGTTCTATTCCGATTTGATGTTACTAGAGGATCTGGTATTAAAACTCTCAGCAAAAAAAATTAAGGCGAAAGAGGGTCTCCCTGAAAGACTCCCCTTTTAAACTTGAACACTCGGAACGACCCAGGCCGGTTGTAAGACTTTACATTTCAGTGTGCTATACAAGTATGCAGATGCTTATTTCTGATGGGAAAATATTTTGAATGTATTGATAATTAGAGAATGAGGAATAGAGCCAAATGCATCCTTTAAATCAAACCACGTAAAGATGGATAGATCTATGATTCAACCTAGCGTTGCGAATTTAACCAGTTACCAACGAACGTATGATCTAGGGTTACCATTAAGACCTTTCAAGAATGCCTTTTGAAGCTCCACTGATCTAACACACCATTATTTTGATAAAAGCATCAAAACCTTTCGGCCAAAAGCAGAGAACGCTGCCGATGGAGCTGGTAGGGCTATCATCTGAAATTACCGGATCTTCGTAGTCGAATGTGGATCTTTATGAATCAGCTTGACAAGACTCATAGGTCCAACCTTCTGGTGGACACCCGGACTCAAGGATCTTGGTAAAGAGTGTAGCCATGAAACCTTGGGTACGGAAAGTTTTTGTCAATGGCTTTTAGACTATGCCATCGGGCCGGCGCGGAGGTGGGAGCTCTACAATAAGAATTTACGGATATCTGTGATCTGCCTTTATGGGTGAACATATCAAAGATTTGAAATTTGGCATCGGGTTCGGACCTTAACCAAGAAAGTTTTGAAATGGCATCGAGATCGATGTCTTTGGCTATGCTGTAGCTCTTAGGATAGTAATTATCGGCAAACTCTTTAGTAAAGGCAGGAATGCAGGACACTTGCCCTATTGTGCACTCGTACATCTGGCGAACCGCCCAATCCAAAGTAGATTGGTACCATTTCTCTGAAATTTTAAAATCTTTGTTTTGTTGTGTGTTTTGTAAACTTCTCAGGGCTGCTAGGATCATGTTTGAGTAAAGTTTTGATTGTGTTTAGAATTTATGGGTGTATTATATACATTATATACAGTATGTTCAATATTTTAAGAAAATAGACTCACTACGAAGTTACAAGACTGATTGTAGTTACTTCAACTGCCTCCGACAATGTCTCTCTTTATTATGCACAACTGCTATATCATTTTACAAAACAGATATTTGTTCTACTGCAATCACGTGATTATCGATATGTACATTTGCATTTTGGTCGGGAGGAAATTGAAGAAGCTCTTCTATCCATCAGTGCAATTTACAGTATTTTTTATTTATTATACTTGGACAAAATAGTTTTACACGTAAATCCATTACTCAAATAATTAATTTGCTGATTTTAAAAAACATATTTTTAAGCTGTTTGATCTTGACAAGTAAACAAACCATATAATATATGAAATATGGGGCAAAAAACTGCGTTTCATGATATTTTATTAATAATCCAACAGGAACATTGGAAACACCTTGGAACATTAGCAAACTTCAAAACTCTTATCTGTTTTTTTCCAGAATTTAATATAAACACTAAACTGCATAAGGGTTTGCACTTCCGTTAGTGGCATAACGGGGGGGGTGCACTAGGGGACCATCATTATATAACAACTTTCCTAAAGGAATTTTAGATGCTTTTTGTTTTCATTCGGAACATTGTATTCTGTGTATTTGCGTTATTGAAAAATTGATGTATTACCTTTTGATATGATACATTGTATACAGTGTCATGCAACACGTGAACAGTGTTATGTGGCACGATTGAGGTTTAAATCAGCCGTTGTTGATTGCAGAGAGTTGATTTTATGAACACACTGATTCTTGTGGTTTGCAGAGTTTTGAATTTATATGTGATAGTGTGATAGAAAAGTTTACAGGAACCGTTTCGCCGGGCCCCGTCGAGTAAAGATTGCTGGATCTTCAAAGACGTGTTGTGGAGGCATACCCTAAAGGCCCATTTCGTTGATCTAGCACTCTCAATTTTGTCTATCATGAGAAAATCTTCTTTCTGCCGCTGTGTCCACCAATCTACTCATCAACAAAGTTCTCTGGTGATAGATCTTCGTTGACCGCAGCAGCAGCACATTTGTGGCATAAACTCCCTATAGTCCTCAGCTGACCACGATTTAATCACGTGTCTGGTGCAAAAATTCTTGACATGGTCGATCTTACTAAGAATGTTCGGTTCTGTAGAATTCGAAAAATCCATTTCTTACTCCCCAACTCGCTGGACATGGGGGTGAAAATACACTTTTTTACTAAAAATGTCCATTTTTACACGAAAATCATCAAAATTTGTATTTTAAGCATAAAACTGGTATTGGATAAGCTATTGGAGTATTTTTGGTGTCAGATGAAAGGTAATTAAATATTGATGAAGATCAAAGTATAATTAAATACACATGAATCACAAAATAAGGTAAAAAATGGCTAAATTTGTTGAAAAAATGTCATTCTTTTATTTTTATGGATATTTCATTTTTCAAATGTCGTGGAATTGACATTATTGATGGAAACATAAATTTATATAGTTATTGTAAGAAGATATATTCTTTTCAATATAAAAAGCCCTTTTTTCAATGGAAAAAGTGAAAAATAAGGTGGAAATGCATTTTTTTACCAAAAACCTTAATTTTTACACAAAAATTCTCGAAATGTGTAATTTGGCCATAGAAGAAACATTTGACGAGCCATTGATGTATTTTGGTGTCAAATGAAATATCACGAATATAGGTACAAAGGGATAAATTTGGTGAAAAATCCTGTTTTTTATCAATTTATGGATTTCGTTTTTCAAATGTCATGGAATTGATGTTATTGATTCAAACCTAAATTTGAGTAGTTATTGTAAGAAGAAATATTTTTCTGAATATAAAAAGATCTTTTCTCAATCGAAGAAAGTGAAATTTTAGGTGGAATGCACTTTTTTACCAAAAATATCTCGAAATGTGTATTTTGCCCATAGAAGACGTATTTGACAAGCCATATATTTGGGGTCAAATGAAAGGTAATTAGTTATTGATGATGATCAAACTGTAATTGAGTGCACATGCATCACGAATATAGGTAAAAAGGGCTAAATTTGGTGAAAAAAATCATGTTTTTTATAATTTTTACGGATTTTTCGTTTTTCAAATGTCATGGAATTGCTGTTATTGATTGAAACCTAAATTTGAGTGGCTATTGTAAGAAGAAATACTCTTCTGAATACAAAAGCTCTTTTTCCAATGGAAAGTGAAATTTCAGTTGGAAATGCATTTTTACCAAAATCGGTATTTTTATACAAGAACTCTCAAAATGTTTATTTTATCCGTAGAAGATGCATTCAACAAGCCATTGATGTATTTTGGTGTCAAACGAAAGACTGTTATTATCGGTGATGATCAACCTCTAATTGAGTGCACATGCATCACAAATATAGGTAACAAAGGCCAAATGTGGTGAAAATTCATTTTTCTAAATAATTTTTTTTATAGATTTTTCATTTTTCAAATGTCTTGGAATTTATGTCATTGATGGGAATTTAAAGATTGTAAGATATTATAAGCAATATTCTCCTGAATAAACTCTTAAATTGGAAAAGAAGTGAAATTTAAGGTAGAAATCCATTTTTTCCTAAAAATCCTTATTTCTACACACTAATTCTCAAAATGCGTATTTTTCATATAAGATGTATTTTACAATCCATTAATGGTGCTTGTTCCGATTTATGTGTATTGTGTTCTCTACTTGATATGAGAGCCTGGCACTTGCACATACACCCCAGCAAGGACCGCGGGAAACAAACTTGCGGTTTTGATGGTAGACGCAATAATGCATGTTGCATAGCCCTATTTCAATACTGTGCTAATATTGATGGTTAACCACTAAAACGGCGGTTTTTTGTTTATATCTTAGGAATGAAATGGATTTGAGGGCTCAAATTTCAGGACGACAATGAGAAAAATACGGCCTTTCATCTGATATAAAAATCGATACTACTTCCGGGTAAATCAGGGGGGTCCCAAAGACGATCGGAACACGCACCTTTAATATAATATTATTTTGGTGTCAAATGAAAGGAAATTATTACGTGGATCCTGAGTTTCCATCGCCATTGCATGGAGGGAGTGAATTTCGGTACAAGACCATTTCCAGCTGGCACATTAACACGTCGACTATAATCCTACCGTATTTTTAGGTTCTCATCTTTGAAAAGTGTTCATTCCCCCTTTTATTTAGCCCTAGTCACATTACAGAGTACAAAGCACCATCAGCTGGTATGGGTGAATACTTCGAAAATCAGCGACGTAAATTTAAAACTATATAAATGCCACAGTGAAGTGGTAAATATATATTCAACCTCAGAAGAGATATGCATTAGAGCGCATGTATTCACCACTGAATTTCATTTTACAAACTTGTTTATTGCAATGAAATTAGTTTACCCAGTATTTTCTAAATCTGAGAACCGGAAGTTGAGCTGTACCGAAAAACCTGAATTCATGTGTTATTGATGTTGCTCAAACTGTAAATGAACGCGGCGCCAGTGTAAAATCATAGGCGGGCAAAACATTACACGATTAAAGGTCCCAGGAAATGAGATGATAAACCTACTCCAAATCTTTATGGGACATTCCATTCCTATAAACAGGGCCAGAAAAAAGAATACACTACCAGTGACATCATTGATTTCAGTCAGCTTCACACCAGTCACCTGGAATTTTCTATTACTCTCTAAAAAAGCAATGGTACCACAAATTATGTCATCACCAACCCAAATATTGAATGCTTTCTGGTCCCTACTTGTAGACTTGACACAAACCACATCAATTCTATTTGCATTTCCTGGGACCTTTAACTCATATAGGTAAAAACACCTAGTTTATATGCAGTTTATTGCTTCCCTGTTTTTCCTGAATTTTTAAACTCTCAAGGGGTGGGGGGAAGCCGCCCCCTTGCCACCCCCTGGCACTGCTCCTGAATGAACGCACAATAATCGTGAGGAGTCAAAGGGAGTCAATTTGAGCCAAGTACCCTCACTCACATATATATATTTCCGATATTTCAGCAGTAGCGAATATTGAAAGGGTTGAAACCAACTGCTGGAAAGCCTACAATAAGATATATTGCAGAAAGGCAATTCCAAAATGGACTTAATCTGAAGGTTTATTCCCAAAACTTCCGTTTTCAGTGAAATAAATGAAACTCCGTCAAGAGTAGGCATGACAAACTTCAACCTTGTGTGACAAAGACAGCTGAAAAATCAATCAAAGATGATATCAAAGCAAGAAAGTCGGAGCGTTAAATAGGAATGCATCTCACAGACCCTGACTCTGCAGATCTTGCAGTCATTGCGGACCAGTTACAATGTACTTAAGACTTGCTTCTATGCAGGTTTTTTTTCTCAATGCTAAGATTGAGTATATGACTGTCAATGATGATAAAGCAATCATCAGCTCCTTATTTTCAAAGTTCTATACGGAGCTTAGCGAGAATGGCAATTTCAAATATCTTGGATTGTGTGTTGCGGATAGGACTTACTTTCACGTTCCTTTCGCATGAAATGCCCGTAGTAAGCTCTACCACATCTGGGATCTCCAAGTCTACAAAACTTGCCTTCTTCAGAACTTACGTGGAAAGAAAAGGGGCATCATGATAACCTTTACGAAACCTATACGAGGCCTCTTAAGGCAGTGCAGGTCATCGCCTGGCAAAAACACAAAACATGGGCTCAAATATATGGTGACATCCATTCAATCTCCACCATTGTTGCCTAACATTGACTCGTTGAGCTCGCCATACCCCATATACCCTTCAACTATATATATATAGGTCAATTCTTTGACCTACGTGTGTGATATTTGACCTCAGATTTGTTCTGTGCTCAGGTCAGCGGTCTTTTTGACCAAATTCGGTGGTCATAGGACATTTCTACGCAAATTGACCTCTAGATGACCTTTGACATTTTGGGTCACACTGAAACCCTGCAAACAAAGGTCAAACTGCCCTCCCCCACCTTCATGCCAAATATAAACACGATTTTGGCGTAACACGTGAAGGTATATTTATTAAATCAGCAGCTTTATTTACATACACCTTAAAAATAATATAAAAATCAAACAAACAAATTGACATTAAAAAGAACCCGAAGTTTGGGATCTAGACGCAGGGATACCCGACCATGCGGGTCCTTCGCAAGGAATAGAAAAATGATTGCCATTCCAGAGATGTGGATAAAAGATTGCAAAAAGACACATTAATTAATAGCAGGCAGATTAAATCTTAAAAAGCCCGGTTCCAACCACGTTGGTCATT
The DNA here is from genome assembly GCA_023653785.1 of Ophioderma brevispina. Lineage (NCBI taxonomy): Eukaryota > Metazoa > Echinodermata > Ophiuroidea > Amphilepidida > Ophiodermatidae > Ophioderma > Ophioderma brevispina. The sequence goes on from JAMKCH010026892.1 coordinate 17,227, forward strand.
TGAACAAACAGATACTAAAGAGGTGGCACAGACGATTTGCACACTTTAGCCCGAACATTTTTCTGAAGGAAAGTTTGGTATTTGGACATTTAACCACTCTTTTGAGATTTTTCAAGCTTTTCAGGGGATCATAATCCTCTGTACCAATTTCAAGGGCGATAAATTCCACATGGAGAGCCCGGTCTTTTAAATCACTAACGAGGCTTGCATATTTGTCTGTCTTCTGGACATGTTTTGCTGCACCTCAATATTAGGTCAAAAGGAACCGTGAGGCAAATTAAGGGTGATCCTTGTTGGATAGGCCAATATAGCACTTAATCAGGACCCTGGGAAGAGTGAAGAATTGCAGGAGGGATTGTTGTACTGTTTGCCATGGATGTTCAGTAAGATCAACAAATGCCTTAGGCCCATCCTTAACATCACAAACTTTCTGAACAAATTGGCAAGGAAAGACAAGACAGAATCATGCCGCCATGAATACAGACCCTGCTTCGCATAACCTGGCAGAGTTAAGAATATTTATTGAGTGTTTGGCTATACCACACAACGGGCATTTTGTATTAAAAATAGAACGTTGACACCATCTATTTAGGTTGGCGAGGGTAGGGAGGGAGTCGAGTGTGACGCATTTAACACAACGGAGAACCCCTTTAGGTAACTCATAAATAATGCTTCCATGTGAAGCATGACTCCTGAACATTTAAAATCTCAAGAAATTGCCCTGAACTCATAAGGGTTTGACTTTATCATCCCACAATGATCCGAATTTTTGAGTGACTAAGCATTTGCTTTGGCTATAATTGACTTAATCTTGGGTTTGATAGAGTACTGTGTGTGTCCAATACTTTCAATTTGTTTGTGAAACTTTGACACCGTTTTGAAAAAACTCTTCCCCTGTTTGTGTACTTTCACCCCCCAGCGCCACCAGTATGATTTGCTTCATCAGCACCTAACATATTTATAGCTTATGGTATAAGTCTGACTATATTGCACAATAGAAAAATTTGCGTTTGACTCCCTTCTCGCGATCCAGTTTACTAACTAGGCTTCTTTGACTCTGGGGTCAGAGGATTGCTTTAGATGGACGAAAGATGCGGCATGGACATTCTTTATTACAAGTGAGAACTTACTACGGATCTCGAGGATTCCGATGCATACAAGGCGACAAATACCGGTTTAGGATGCGAAGCCATTCAGCAAATATGTATGACCCTAGGGAGTCCGTTTTGTTAGATCCGATCATTTAAGTTCGTGAATGCCTGTGATTACGAATTGCAGGAAGGAATACTTCACGTAGATGGAAAATTTGTTTCATTCCTAATAGCAAGCGGCATCGAGTTTTGGAGTTTCCTGTGATCTGTTTGGGTATAACAGAACATATCGGCTGTTTCCCTGCTTTTTATGATTGCCACCAAGATATCCATCATCACTGGGGCAATATTTTGAAATCGCCATTTGATAGGCTAAAACTGCCAATAACCGATTGCTAAGGATCTTTTTTATACACTTCGATGGCTTCAGAGTGAGACCCAAGATTGTTTATTGTCGAGGAATTTTATTAATTACATGCGCTGAGAGATACACGCCTCTCGTTACCAAGTTGAAGTCTCCGCACAAGGGATTCACGATATGCCGAAGTTGTGCATCTTTGCTGAAATAATACCCGTGTTCTCTTCCGATTTGATGTAATCGAGGACTGGATTAAAACTCAGCAAAAAATTAACGGCGAAAGTGGGTCTCCCTGAAAGACTCCCTTTTTAAACTTGAACCCTCGGACCGATCCAGTCCGGGTTGCTGTAACGAATTTACCTTTCAGTGTGCTATACAAGGTATGAATGTAATGATATTTCTGATGGGAAATGATTCTTGTAATGTATGATAATTAGAGAATGAGAAGAAGCCAAATGCATCTTTTAAATCAAACCACGTAAGATGGATAGATCTATGATTAAACCTAGCGTTGCGAATAACTCAGTTACAAACGAACGTATGACTAGGGTACATTAAAGACCTTTCAAGAATGCTTTTGAACGCTACAATATCATAAGCAACAATTATTTTGATAAAAGCATCAAACCTTTCGGCCAAAAGCAGATGTAAAGCTTGCCGATGGAGCTGGTAAGGGCTATCATCCTGAAATACCGGATCTTCAGTAGTAGAATGTGGATCTTATGAAATCAGCCTTGAAAGATCATAGTCCAACCTCTGTGGACACCCTGACTCAAGGATCTTGTTAAAGAGTGAGCCATGAACTATGGGTACAGGGGAAGTTTCTTTAAAGGAGCTATAACATAATGCCACGGGGCCTGGAGCGGAGGTGGAGCTCTTACAATTAAGAATTTAGGATAGTGTATCGGACTTATGGGTGACATCTCAAAGATTTGAAATTTTGAGCATCCGGGTTCGGTACATTTAACCAAGGAAAGTTTGAAATGGCATCGAGATCGATGTCTTTGGTCTGCTGTAAGCTCTAGGATAGTAATTATCGGCAAACTCTTTAGTAAAGGCAGGAATGCCGGACACTTGCCCTATTGTCCACTCGTACATCCTTGGCGAACCGCCAAAAGTTAGATTTGTAACATTTCTCCTGAAATTTACAATCTTTGTTTCTGTTGTGTTGTTTGTAAATCTTCAGGACTGCTCGGGATCCTGTTTGATGAAGTTTTGATGTGTTTAGAATTTATGGGTGTATTATATAATATATACAGTATGTTCAATATTTAAGGAAAATAGGCTCCTAACGAAGTCAAGACTGATGTTAGTTAGTTCAACTGCCTCCGACAAGTCCTCTTTATCTTTGAAAACAACTGATATATCATTTGTTACAAACGATATTTGTTCTACTGCAATCACGTGCTTACGATATGTAACATTTGCATTTGTTTCTGGAAATTGAAGCATCTTTCTATCATACAGGGCAATTTACGTATTTTTTTTTCTATATAAGTAACCAAAAATAGTTTTAACAAGGTTCAATCCATGTACTAAAATAATTATTTGCTTGATTTTCAACAAAATTCTTTAAGCTGTGTGATCTTGACAAGTAGAACACCCCATTCATAATTGAAAATCTGTGGCAAAAAACCTGCTTTTCTGATTATTTTATTAATTTATTGCTTTTTTTAATTATTATGCAAATTACTGAATTAGCAAACATTCAAACTCCTTATTGTTTTTTCCAGAATGTTATATTAACACTAAACTGCATAAGGGGTTGCACTTCCGTAGTGCATAAGGGGGGTGTTCTAGGGACCCATTATATAACCACTTTCCTAAAGGAATTTAGAGGATTTTTGTGTTCATTCGTAACATGTATTTCTTGTATTTTGGTATTGAAAAATTGATGTAACATTGTGATATGATAATTGTTGAATTGTTCATTGCCAACACGTGAAACGTGTTATGTGCACGATTGAGGTTTAATCAGCCGTTGTTGATTGCAGAGAGTGTGAAATTTTAGAAACACATGATTCTTGTGTGTTCAGAGATTTTGAATTTATATGGATAGGTGATAGACAAGCTTTTAAAGGAAACGTATTCGCCGCGGTGGGCCGGGGTTTCGAGTAAAGATTGCTGGATCTTCAAAGAGTGTGGAGTCATACCCTAAAGGCCCATTTCGTGATCTAGCATCTCAATTTTGTCTATCATTGAGAACATCTTCTTTCTGCCAGAGTGTCCACCAATCAATTCATCAACAAATTTCTATGGTGATAGATCTTTCGTTTACGCGCAGCAGCACATTTGTGGGATTAAACTCATAGTCCCTCAGCTGATATCGATTTAATCACGTGTATGGTTGCAAAATTCGACATGGTCGATCGTACTTAAGACTTTTCCTGTCACATTCGAAATCCCATTTCTTACTCGCCAAACTCGTGGACATAGGGGGTGGAAATGAAAATACACTTTTTACTAAAAAAAATGTCCATTTTTACACGAAAATCATCAAAATTTGTATTTTTTAAGCATAAAACTGGTAAGTGGATAAGTATTGGAGTATTTTTGGTGTCGATGAACGGTAATTAAATTGATGAGATCAAAGTATAATTAATACACATGAATCACAAATAAGGTAAAAAATGGCTAAATTGGTTGAAAAATGTCATGCTTTTATTTTATGGATTTCATTGTTCATTTTCAAATGTCGTGGAATTGACATTATTGATGGAATACCATAAATTATATAGTATTGTAAGAAAGATATATTTCTGTCACATATAAAAAGCCCTTTTTTCAATGGAAAAAGTGAAAAATAAGGTGAAATGCATTTTTTTACCAAAAGAACTTATTTTGACCCAAACACATTCTCGAAATGTGTAAGTTGGCCCATAGAAGAAACATTGACGAGCCATTGATAATTTTGGGGTCAAATGAAAAAATATCACGAATATAGGTACAACGGGATAAATTTGGTGAAAAATCCTGTTCTTTATCAATTTATTGATTTTTTTTCCATTTTTCAACTGTCATGGAATTGATGTTATTGATTAACCTAAATTTGAGTAGTTATGATAAGAAGAAATATTTTTCTTGAATATAAAAAAGATCTTTTCTCAATCGAAGAAAGTGAAATTTCAGTTGGAATGCAGTTTTTACCAAAAATATACTCGAAATGTGTATTTTGCCCATAGAAGACGTATTTGACAAGCCAATATATTTGGGGTCAAATGAAAGGTAATTCGTTATGATGATGATCAAACTGTAATTGAGTCAACATGGATCACGAATATAGGTAAAAGGGCTAAATTTGGTGGAAAAAAAAATCATGTTTTTATAATTTTACGGATTTTTCGTTTTCAAATGTCTGGAATGCTGTATGATTGACACCTAAATTTGAGTGGCATTTATAGAAGAAATACTCTTCTGGAATACAAAAAGCTCTTTTTCCAATGGAAAGTTGAACATTTCGTTGGAAATGCATTTTTTACCAAAAATCGTTATTTTTCATACAAGAAACTCTCAAAATGTTTATTTTACGTAGAGATGCATTCAACAAGCCCTTGATGTATTTTTGGTTGTCAAACGAAAGACTGTTATATCAGTGATGATCAACCTCTAATTGAGTGCACGTGCATCGCAAATATAGGTAACAAAGGCCAAATGTGGTGAAAAATTCATTTTTCTAAAAAAAAAAATTAATTTTTTTATAGATTTTCATTTTTCAAATGTCTTGGAATTTATGTTATTGATGGGAATTAAAGATTGTAAGATACGAAGCAATTCTCCTGACATAAACTTTAAATTGGAAAAGAAGTGAAATTTAGGTAGAAATACATTTTCCTAAAAATCCTTATTTCTACACACTAATTCTCCAAAATGCGTATTTTTTCATATAAGATGTTTTACAATCCATATGGTGCTTGTTCCGATTATGTGTATTGTGTTTCTACTTGATATGAGAGCCTGGCACTTTGCACATACACCCCAGCAAGGACGGCGGGAAACAAACTTGCGGTTTGATGGTAGACGCAATATGCATGTTGATAGCACTATTTTCAACTACTGTGCTAAATATTGATGGTTACCCACTAAAACGGCGGTTTTTTGTTTCTATCTTAGGAATGAAATGGATTGAGGGCTTTTTTTTGTTCCAAAGTTCAGGACGACAATGAGAAAAAATACGGCCTTCAATCTGATATCAAAAATCGTACCTACTTCCGGGTAAATCAGGGGGGTCCCAAAGGGGACGATCGGACACGAACCTTTAATATAAATATTTTGGGTGTCAAATGAAAGGAAATTATTAGTGGATCTGAGTTTCCATCGCCATCATGGAGGGAGTGAATTCGCGTACAAGACCATTCCAGCTGGCCACATTTAACCACGCGAATAAATGTAATCCTACCGTATTTTTAGGATTCATCTTGAAAAGTGTTCATTCCCCCTTTTATTTAGCCCTAGTCACATTACAGAGTACAAAGACCATCAGCGGTATGGGTGAATACTTCGAAACATCAGCGGACGAAAGTTAAAAAATATATAAATGCAACAGTGAAGTGGAAATTAATATTCAACCTCAGAAGAGATATGCATTTTTTTTTTTTTTTTTTTTGTTTTTTGGGGCTGTAATTCACCACTGAATTTCATTTTACAAAACCTTGTTTATTGCAATGAATTAGGTACCAGTATTTTATAAATCTTGAGAACGGAAGTTGAGCGCTACCGAAAAACCTGCAATAATGTGTGATTGATGTTGCTCAAACTGTAAATGAAGCGAGCAAGTGTAAAAATCAAGCGGGCCAAAACATTACACGATAAAGGTCCCAGGAAATGATATAAACCTACTCCAAATCGTTATGGGACATTTCCATTCCTATAAACAGGGCAGAAAAAAAGAATACACTACCAGTGACATCATTGATTTCAGTCAGCTTACACCAGTCACCTGGAATTTTATTACTCTCTAAAAAGCATGGTACCCACAAATTATGTCATCACCAACCCAAATATTGACATCCCCACCACTCTCCCAAACCCCCTCCCCCCCCCTTCCTACTCCTCACTTCTTATCTCCTGCCTGTCAGAACGCCCGAATTCCATACTTTCCAGCTCCTTCCTTCCTTTTCTTAACTACCTCATCTTCTCCGCTCGTGCCCCCCATCTTATTACCATACTTTACTCTCCCACCTATCATTGTTGTCCCCCCACACTACTCCCCTACTTCTTTACTTCTCATCCCAGCACGCACGCCCTCCTTCCACCGTTTCCCCCCCTATCCCAATCCTGGTAAATACCCTTCCTATCCCCCCCCCATCATCCCTTCTCATCCCCTCTTTCGAATCCACCTCCATTCGTGCACCATTTCTTCTAAATATCTCAACCCTTATTTCCGACTCACCACTCACTCCTTTTCACCGACAGACGCTTCCAACTAACTCACCCACCGTCCCTATTTACTCTCCTGATACCCCTTACCTGTCACGCACACCACGGATAAGCACCCGCTATCTCCGCCTACCCCAAATACATCAAAAACACTTACTTTTCCCCGATAAGTTCATTCCTTTCAATAACACTTCCTATTCTCGTTCCTTCTCTCTCCTGTACCCCCTCTCGCCTCACAGCCCCTACCTACACCCTACTTTTTCGTCACCCAGCTATGTATTCCTCACTCCTCTATCTCCCCCAGTCACTCTTCCTACCTTATCACCCACCCCTTACCCTCCCACACTCTACTGTCTCACACTTGCCCTCCGGACAATATCCCTAAATCGACGTCACTCCTAAACCCCTTAAAACCTACACCTTGTTTTTCCCCTTTTGTCATCCCCCACCATCCCTCCCCAAATACATTTCCTACTCCTTACTACGCATACCGCATCCTTCACCCCGATAATTCAATCCCCCATCATATCAATCATCACTCTATTCCCTCTTATCTTTATGACTCAACACATCCTTTTCCTTAACACAACCATCCATCCTTTGCACCTCCTCCCCTTTGTGCCGCCCTCCGTACCGTAAACCCCCACCCCCTCATCCGACTTTACCTTTATCTTATATCACTATATGCTGACAGATTAACCCTCCATCTTCCGTCCCTCCCATCTTTCCGCACCGTTCTCCATCTTCCCATCTCCCACCACTCCACCACCTCCTTCTTTCTGTTCCCTACCGCCAACCCCAGCACGCTCCCTACCCTCAGCTCTTTACCTCATTCTTCTCTCCACTTCGCACCCCCCCATGCCCCATCATCTCGACCCCAGGCCCCCCACATAATCTAACCCCCACCCCTGCCCCTGGCCGTCGTCCCCCCCCCCTCCTCATCACCCTCCCCCTAAATTTCGGATTCCACCTTAACTACTCTCCATCCCCTTGTCTCCTCCAGATCTTCCCGCATACCTCATTTCATTCCCACCCCGCTCAATCACCCCCCGCCAGCCCCCGTTTCTACCAACTTTCCCTCTACCATACCCCCAATCATCTTTCTTATATCCCCCCACTCTATCATTTCGCTCCCGCTCTCCTACAAGGCCCATCCCCTCGCTCCCTTCCCCCCTCTCCACCGACCGACCTATACTGTTCTTTCTCCTATCTCCCACCCACAATCTATAGTATTCCGATTAATAATCCATCTTATATCATCTCCTCCCTTTCTCAGACTCTTCATATCCACCCGTCCTCCCCATAGTAACTACAGCTTTCTGGGTCCACCTACTTGTAGACTTGACACAAACCAAAATCAATTCTATTGCAGTTCTGGCCCTTTAACTCATATCGGTTAAAAATCCCTAGTTTATTATGCGTTTATTGCTTCCCTGTTTTTCTTTATTGAATTTTAAACTCTCAAGGGGTGGGGGGAAGCGCCCCCTTGCCAACCCCCTGGCAGCTCCTGAATGAACGCACAATAATCGCGAGGAGTCAAAGGGAGTACAATTGAAATACCCTCACTCACATATATAATTCCGATATTTAGCAGTAGCGAATATTGAAAGGGTTGAAAACCAATGCTGGAAAGCTACAATAAGATATATTGCAGAAAGGCAATTCCCAAAAATGGACTTAATTGAAGGTTAGTCCAAAACTTCGTTTTCAGGTGAAATAATGAAACTCCGGTCAAGAGTAGGGCATGAAAAACTTCAAACTTGGGTGCAAAACAGCTGAAAAATCAATCATAAGGATGATATCAAAGCAAGAAAGTCGAGCGTTAAATAGGAATGCATATCACAGACCCCTGAATCGCAGATCTTGCGGTCATTGCGGACCAGTTACAATGTACTTAAGACTTGCTCATGAAGGTTTTTTTTCTCAATGCTAAGACTTGAGTATATGGCTGTCAATGATGATAAAGCAATCATCAAAGCTCATATTTTCAAAGTTCTATACGGAGCTTAGCGCGCATGGCAATTTCAAATATCTTGGATTGTGTGTTTGCGGATTAGGACTTCATTTCACGTTCCTTTCGCATGAATGCCCGTAGTAAGCTCTACCACATCTGGGATCTCCAAGTTTACAAAACTGGCATTCTTCAGATCTTAGTGGAAAGAAAAGGGCAGCATGTAACCTTTACGACACTTATACGAGGGCCTCTTTAAGCAGTGCAGGTCATAGCCTGGCAAAAAACACAAATACATGGGCTCAAATTATTGGTGAATCATTCAATCTCACCATGTTGATAACATTGATGTTGGCTCGCCATACCCATCTACATTCAACTTATATATATATAGGTTCAATATCTTGACTACGCGTGTGATATTGACCTCAGATTGTCTGTGCTTCAGGTCAGCGGTCTTTGAGACCAAATCGGTGGTCCTAGGACATTTCTTAGCAAATTGACCTCTAGAGGACCCTTGACATTTGGGTCAACTGAAACCCTGCAAACAAAGGTCAGATGCCCGCCCCCACCTTCATGCCAAAGATCACCCCCGAATCAAAGATACACGACAAAGCATAACCGGACAGGGACAGACAGGACCGTCGCAGACAGAGAGATCTAATTTTTTAGTAGTACCGACAATCATGGTTTACTTACGCGTATGTGCGCACATATAATAGAAAAAAGCTCAAGTTCCTAGATTAAAAATACAACCGCTGTTATTACCTAAGGGACCTAAGGGGGGGGGGGGTTAATACGTCCTCCACTCCTCCAATAATTCAATTATTAACCATAATGGCCAATTTAATTCTTTTGTATGAAAAAGAAGCACATTCAAAAGTACACACATTGCATAAAATCATAAATGAAAAAATTATCATCCTTAATCAGATACTGAGACTAAAATGAAGGGTCCATTAAGGGGGGGGGGGGGGGGGGGGGGGGGGGGTTTTTTGTTTTCCAAAAGGGGGGGGGGGGGGGGGTGGGGGGGGGGTCGGTTTGTTGGGGGGGGGGTGGGGGGGGGGGGGGGGGGGGGGGTGGGGGGGGTCCTTCTTTTATTCTGGGGGGGGGGGGGGGGGGGGGGGGGTATCTATTTGGGGGGGGGGGGGGAATCCCCTTTGGTCACTTACGTGCAAACCATTGTAAGCAACGGTCAAATTATATACATTTATAGGCCAAATCTTTATGAAAGGGACACTTGATGTATTGTGACAGCGGTTGTACTCGAATATGAAACATCTACCCAAATTGGCAATGCAACCTTTGGGTAAATTTTTTTTTTCATGAAATCAGTACCCAATGATGCAACCCATTGGAACGGCATATCATTTTTCCTGCCTTTTTATTTCTTAATATTTATTAGTTCTTCTTTTGCCTGAGGGCAACCCCTTCAGTGCAAGCCAATGTTTTTCAGGGGGGCCCAGGGGCAACCATTAATACATCAAAAAGCATACAATACAAAAATATAACATACATAAGTAAAATCAATATCATATAAATAATACTAAATACAAAATTTACTAAAAAACCAGCCCAGCTGGGATATTGCACATCAAGCATTTAAAAACATGCTTTGTGTGAACATCATCCTCCTGTGCTGACGACCTTTCTAGCGTAACTATGTTCTTAAAATTACAAAAAAATTATTTCTGATTATCATGAACCTTTAATTTTAGCCTTAAACACTAATGCTAGCCTAAACCGATAACCTAGTACTCCTGTATTTAGAGACGTTACAAAAAAAATTGTCAACAAAAGGTGTACACACCAAAATATTAGGCCTACATCCCCTTCCCATACACGATGCCTATCCAGAACTAGGGGATGTAATACACAATGTGTCCACAATGTAAATGAAAGTCAATTTTTTAAATTGCATTGATATTTACAATTACACCCTCGATTCATATAGAGTTGGCCAGTTATTTTGAGGGATCAATATCTGAGTATAAAAAACATGGCCTTTTGTTGTATGTGGTATAACAGTATAAGCAGGAAATTTAACAACTTCCCTGGATATTTAAAATTAAAAAAAGAGGTGGACGGATTTTGAGTGGCTCTAAACCATGACATTCAGAATGACTTTGCCATTATTCACTTGGATCTACTACTGCATTCGAAAGTAAGATTTTGGGCATTAAAGATGTGTCCTGCAATGCTGATCTCCACTTTATTGGAGGCATATGATTCAGCATACATTCTGCAAGGCCCAGTTACCATGGTACCAAGTTAACTGTATAAGGTCTGGCAAATCATCAACGGACTGCCGAAATCATGTAAGTTAATTTGTAAAATGTGTCATAAAGCAACATCAGTCAGATGTCAAGAGAATCAAATTTTATTTAGTCCAGTAAATTACTCATTCCAAAAGCGGAATTTGACAAAGTAAAATTACCCGCGATTAGGCAAATAAATGGAAGAAACTTTCACAGTATGACGGCTAGCTCAAATTCAGCTCTTGTGACGTCACAGATCATTTTGCGTGATCGCATCATCAATCACATCAGCTTTGTACATGTATGTCGTATCATGTACACACGTATGTGGTTGGCTATATTTCAGTATTACCAATCCTCAGCATTGGCCCCGTCACAGACCCCCATAGTCCTGCTGAGCCTGCTTCGGTTGCTTTGTACATTCACTTCAGAGATACGATAATGTACAGAGATAAAATAACGTCAGACCTGAGGTTACACTCATTGGAAACGAACACCCCCATCAACTGGATGTGGTATATGTTGTTCATTTCGGAAAGAGTCCATGTCCTCGTCCTTTAAAATTACAAGTAGAATTCATTGGAGGTAAACATAGGAACTCTTGCTGCGTTCCAATGATTGTAACTTCAGGTCTGACGTTATTTTATGTAACCAAAGCAAAACCAGAAGTCATGCTCAGCTGGACTAGCACTCGAATAGAGGTACATGTTTAATCAGGATGTCGAAACGCTATGTTCAAATTTATTTAACGGGCTACTTTTCAGTACTCATGAAACAAGAATCTACGAAATACTGCGTCTCACAATCAAAGCGAGTGTAATTAAACTATTGCCGTGTTTAACCTGGTTATCGTCTTTCTTCAATATAGATAGCCGATTATGACATAGAAAAACCATCCATTTGTTCGTATTCACATATAGGCCTATAAGTTTACAAAACGGTTTTGTGAGGCATATTGATAAAAAAATGGGGGTCTTAGGCCAAGGACGATGGCATATATGCGCCTATCGATTTTTATTCTCCCGGATATCCATCCTTCAACATTAAAATGTAAAATTGGTCATAATCATGATGGGCACCTTAAATAGAAATAAACTTGGGAAATAAGGTGCTGCTGGAAATATTGCTATTTCGAGTTAATAACCGCATAGAAGCGGTTTTGAGGTGAAGTGATTCAAAAAATCTGCAGGATTTGATTGGTCTCATGGGGCTCATCTGAGGGGCGGTAGTCCTGAGGGAATTCAGACAATGGCTGAAAATATAGCTAGTGCAAAAATTGGCCTCATTAATCTACCATTTCAATGGATGAAATAAAAAAAATAAACAAATTACATTGTACTGTGAATGCCCGGAAAATCGCCCATTGTGATCCTGTATTTTCACATCCTTCTCCCTGTATGTTATCAAACAGTTCAGTCTATAGAGGCTAACATTTAGTTAAAGGGGGGAATGATTCGACTTTAATAATTATCTTCATTGGAAGACCTTGACCCTAAAAACCCCATCTGTAAAGATTCGCGTCGATATTTCAATCGGTTTTGATACGACAGCTACAAAAAATGATGTGTAAACCCCATAAGGTACTTTGTAAATTTTGCCGACCAAAAGGAGACATTTGCTCTAACATCAAATCAAACATAATTTAACTCATATTTAACTTATAAATCATCATTTAAAAACTTTCCCAGGGATCACACTTAAGTGAACAAGGGGGTTTCACTCCCGTCAGTGGCAAGGGGGGGGGGTCCATGGGACCCTAGGCCTACACTAAAGAAACCACTTTTCGACAGGAAAGTTTGCACAACAAATTTATACACATGTAAGGGTCATAAGGGCCAACACCAAATTAGGTAATAAAATGAAATTAAAGGGCAAAAACATTGTTTCAAAAACGCGAAAATTGGGCAAAAAGACGGAAAATTGCCATGAGCCTTGCACTACAGTCGAACTTTGTTGAAACCTTATTTTATGTTGGTATCTATTTTAGAAGAACCACATCTACATATATTTAACAAAAAACTTGCAGTTTTAGACAATCCTGTATTTTTACGGTTATTGCAAAATATAAGTCATTTCCCTATAGATTTGACAGTACGTTAAGTAATTGTTTGGTTTCAGCACATAAAAGGGTTGACTTTTCGCTTTTATGGGGGGAGGGGGAATAGAAGCAGTGCTGGAAGTTAAGAGAGGGTATGGCATGCTGCTTGTACAATAAATTCCAAAGCTTGTTATCGCCAGTAACTGCTTTTCGATAAAAAAAAACACATTTAAAAAACACGATCACTGAGAAGGAAACATTTTTATAAAACTAAGTTTATCGCCCGAAAAAACACTGCTCCACTGCGCTACTAACTCAAATTTTTTAACGTTTAGCAAGAAAATGTTTTTCGAAGAAAGGTTTTTCATAGATAACCTTGTGATTTCGACTATATTATTTTTTTTTTTATCAAACGAAAAAATAGTTTAACCCGTGTTTGGACTCACCCCCAAATCAAATCGTAAAAACATGTTTATCGGCTGTAAAATGTTTATAATGTTTAAAAAAAATGTTTACGTTTGAAAACAATATATATGGTTAAAATGTTTATCTCCAATATGAACTGAAAGGAAAAACACTTCGACAAACTGAGTTTATAAAAGTTTGTTTCAAAAAAACACTGGTTTTCTGTTATTAGACTATGGGGCGGAGACCAAAATAAAACAGTGCATAAAAACTTCGTAGTCCATCAAAGGGAGAAGCACAAAACCGGTGTAAAATCTATGGTCACTGTACATGGGGGAAATAATTGAAGGACATTTTATTCATTTTCAATAAATGTGCAAGTTTTATTGGGGGCAACAGAATATATGATTAAGAATTTTATGATGAATTTGCGCTTGGTTTTGCTCTCCCGTGATAGGGATTACGACTCGACAGCGCAGAAGGGCATGCCCCATAACCTATTCGGGGAATAAATTAGTTTTTTCATTTTGATAAATAAGTTTATCCATAAGAGGGTGATGGGCATTGCCCTTCTGGTGTCGATTCGTTAATCCCTATCAGGGAGGAGAGCAAAAACAAGCGTAAATTCATAATAAAATTATAAAATCATAAACTATCTGTTGCCCCAATAAAATTGCAATCTTATTGAAAATGAAGAAAATGCACTTCAAGTTATTTCCCCCAAGGTCAGTGACCAATAGATTTTACACCGGGTTTTGTCTTATCCCTTGAAGGGACTACGGAATTGGTTATGGCAGCTTGTTATTGGTCTACGCCCCATAGGCTATACACCAATAAACCAAGTGTTTTTTTTAAACACAATTTCTAAACTCAGTTTGTCGAAGAGTGTTTTTCCTTTCAGTTATATTGATGATAACAGTTTTAAACAAATATATTTTCACGGTAAAACATTTTTTTTTAACATTATAAAAGTTTATTCAGCCCGAAAAACTGTTTACGATTGATTGGGGTGATCAAAAACTCGGGGTTAAAATATTTTTTTCGTTGATAAATAATAGATCGAAAATACAAGGTAATCTAGTTAAAAACACACCTTTCTTCGAAAAAAAACATTTCTTGCCTAAACTTCAAAAAAATATTATTGAGTTTAGTAAGAAGTGGAGCAGGTTTTTCGGTGGCGATAAACTTAGTTATAAAAAAATGTCTCAGTGATAAGTGTTTTTTAATGTGTTTTTTTTGATCGAAAAGCAGTTTAATGGCATAAACCAATCTTTGGAATTATTGTACTCTGAGCATGCAAACCCTACTCATTAACTTCCAGCAGCTGCTTATATTTCCCCCTCCCCCCAAAAAGCGAAAGTCAAACCCTTTTGTGCTGAACCAAACAAATTACTTAACGGTTACTGTACAAACTCTTAGGGAAAGACTTATCATTTGCAATAAACCGTAAAAATTACAGGATTGTCTCTAAAATGCAAAGTTTGTGTAAATATATGTACGTTGGTTCTTCTAGAATAGATACCAACATAAATAAGTTTCAAAAAGTTCGATGTATAAGTGCAAGGCTCATGGCAATGTTCGTCGTTTTGCCCAATTTTCGCGTGTTTTGAAAACAAATGGTTTGCCTTTATTCATTTTAGTGCTAATTGGTGTTCCCTGTTGTCTTATGACCTTTACATGTGGTATAAATTTTGTGCAAAAATTCTGTCGGGAAAAAGTGGTTTCTTTGTTAGGGCATAGGTCCCATGACCCCCCCCCACCCTTGGCACTGACGGGAGTGAAACCCCTTGTGTCACTTAAGTGTGATCCCTGGGAAGTTAAATTATGATTTATAAGTTAAATTAGAGTAAATTATGTTTCATTGGATGTTATGAGCAAATGTCTCCATTTGGTCGGCAAAATTTTACAAAGACCTTATGGGTTTTACACAATCATGTTTTAGCTTCTTATCAAAACCGATTGATGAATATCGACGCGAATCTTCCAGATGGGGTTTAGGGGTCAAGGTCTTCCAATGAAGATAATTATTAAATAATCATTCCCCTTTAACTAAAGGTCGCCTCTATAGATGAACTGTTTGATTAATACAGGGCGACGGAATGTGAAAATACAGGAATCAAGGCAGTTTCCGGGCATTTTTACAGTTAAACTGTCATTTGTTGTATTTTTTATTTCTACCCCATTTAGATGGGTATGATTAATGAGGCCAATTCTTGCACTATATTTTCAAGCCATTGTTGAATTTCACTCAGGACTACCGCCCCCTGATGAGCCCCTTGAGACCAATCAATAACCGGCAGAAGATTTTGAATCAATTACTCAAAAAGCTTGATGCGGTTATAAACATCGAAATACAATTGCCAGCAGCACACTTTATTCCCAATGTTATTTTATTTTAAGGTGCCCATCATTATTATGACCATGTGTAATTTATGTTGAAAGGATGGATATCCCGGGAGAATTATAAAATTAGATAGGAGCATATATGCCATCGTACTTGTGGCCTAAAGACCCCCATTTTTTTATCAATATGGCCTCACCAAAAACCGTAGTAAACTTATAGGCCTCTATGTGAATACGAACAATATGGCTGGGTTTTCTTTAGGGCATAATCGGCTATCTATATTGAAAGAAAGACGATAACAGGTTTTAAAACACGGGCAATCGTTATTACAACTCTGCATTGAGTTGTGAGACCAAGTTTTATTCGTATATTCTGTGTTCATGAGTACTGAAAAAGTATCCAGTGAAATAAATTGAAATAGCGTCGACATCCTGATTAAACATGTAACTGCTATTCAGAGTTTCTAGTCAGCTGCGCATGACTTCTGGTTTGCTTTGTATAAAAAATAAAAGTCAGGACCTGAGGTACAATCCATTGGAACCAGCAAGAGAGTCATAGGTACCTCCAATGAAGTTCTAATTGTAATTTTAAAGGACTAGAATGGAACCTTTCCGAAATGAACAAATATACCAACAGACTAAGGTCTTGATGGCGGGTGTTAGTGTCCATGAGTGAACCTCAGTCTGACGGTATTTATCTCTGAGACATATGATCTCTGAAGGAATGTACAAGCAACCGAAGTCAGCTCAGCAGGACTATGGGCGGTCTGTGACGGGGTCAATGCTGAGGATTGGGTAATGACTTTACAAATAGAGTAGCAAAAAAATTAAGTGTGTCCAGATACGACATACATTGGACAAACTGATATGTGATTGATGATGCGATCACGCAAAATGAGCTGGAGTAACAAGAGCTGAATTGATCTATCCGTCAATACTGTGAAAGTTTCTTCCATTTATTTGACCTTAATCGCGGGTTAATTTACTTTGTCAAATTCTCTTTGGAATGAGCAATTTACTGGACTAAATAAAGTTTGATTCTCTTGACATCGGACTCATTGTGCTTATGATCCCATTTTTACAAATTAACTACTTGATTTCGGCAGTCGTGATGAGTTGCAGACCTGATACAGTTAACTGGTAGCCTGGTAAGTGGGCCTTGCAGGAATGTATTGATGAATTCAAAATGCCTCCAAATAAAGTGAGATCAGAGCATTGCGCAGGACACATCTTTAATGCCCAAAATCTTACGTTCGATGTGCAGTAGTATATCCAATGTGAATGATGGCAAGAGTAATATGAATATCAATGGTTATGAGACCCCCCCACTCAAAAACTCCGTCACCTCTTTTTTATTTTAAATTATCCGGACGTTTAAATTGTTCCTGCTATACTGTTGATAACAACATACAAACAAAGGCATGTAATGACTCAGGTTATGATCCATAAAGAAGAGACTGGCCAAACTCTTATGAATCGATGGTGTAAGTGTATAACATCAATGCTCAGATACAAATGACTTCAATACATTGGGGACACATGTTGTATTAAATCCCCTAGTTCTGGATAAGGCATCGTGTATGGGAAGGAGGATGTAGGGCCTAATATTTGGTGTTTACACACTTTTGTTGACAGATTTTTTTGTTGTAACGCTCTAAATAAGGAGTATAGGTCTAGGTTTAGGGCTAGCATAGGTTTAAGGCTAAAATTAGGTTATGTCATCATGAAAAATATTTTTTTTGGTAATTTTGAAATCATAGTACGTAGAAGGTCGTCAGCACAGGGAGGATGAGTGTTCACACATAAGGCATTTTTACAATGCTTGAGGGCAAATCCCAGGCTGGGCTGGTTTTTTAAAGAAATTTTTTGGATAGTATTATTTAATATGATATTGATATTTATGTTATGTTATTTATTGGATTGTATGATTTTTGATGGATTCGTTTGACCCCTGGGCACCCCCTGAAAAACAGGGCTTGCACGACTGAAGGGGTTTCCTCCAGGCAAAAGAAGAATAATTAAAATTAATAAATAAATAAGGCATGGATTTAATGAGATGCCGTTCCAATGGGTCTGATTCATTGGGGTACTGATTTCAGGAAAACATTACCAAAATGGTTGATGAGCCATTTGGGTTAGAGGTTTCGAATTCGAGTAGCAACCCTGTCAAAATACAAAAGTGTCCTGTTCACAAAGAGGTGGCCTTAAAATGTTATAGAATTTGACCGTGCTTACAATGTTTGACACGTAAGTGACCAAAAGGGATTCTTATGGAACCCTTCAATTTTTTCTCAGTATCTGATTTAGGATGAATTTTTTTCATTATGATTTCACGCAAAGTGGGACTTTTGAATGTGCTTCTTTTCATACAAACAGAAATTAAATTGGCCTTATTGTAATTGAATTATGGAGGATGTGGAAGTGGAGGGACGGATCCGTATTAACCCCCCCCCCTTAGGTCCCTTAGTAAGTAAACAGAGGTGGAATGTTAATCTATGAAACTTGAGCATTTTTTCTATTACATGTGGACACATAGCGTAAGTAAACAATGAGTGTCCTTGTACTACTAAAAAATGAGATTCTCTCTCTGTCTTGGGACGGTCTGTCTGTTGTACGGTTGGTTATGCGTTTCGTTAGTCTTTGATTCGAGGGTGGGTGGGTGAGATTGGGCATGAAGGTGGGGGAGGGCAGTCTGACCTTGTTTGCAGGGGTCAATTGACCCAAAATGTCAACGGTATCTAGAGGTCAATTTGCGTAGAAATGTCCTATGACCACCGAATTTGTTCAAAAGGACAGCTGACCTGAGCAAATAGAAAAATCTGCGGTCAAATATCACACGCGTAGGTCAAAGAATGACCATATTATAATAGTTGAAGGGATATGGGGTTATATGGCGAGCTTAACGAGTCAATGTTAGGCAACAATGGTGGAGATTGAATGGATGTCACCATATATTGTGAGCCCGGTTTGTGTTTTTGCCAGGCGATGACCTGCAATGCCTTAAGAGGCCTCGTATAGATGTCGTAAAGGTTATCTTGATACCCTTTCTTTCCACGTGAAGTCTGAAGAAGGCAAGTTTTGTAGACTTGGAGATCCCAGATGTGGTAGAGCTTACTACAGGCATTCATGTGGAGAAAAGAAAGTGAAAGGAAGTCCTATCCGCAACACACAATCCAAGATTATTTGAAATTTGCCATTCTCCGTGAGCTCCGTACTGGAACTTTGAAAATAAGGAGCTGATGATTGCTTTATAATCATTGACAGTCATATACTCAATCTTAAGAATTGAGAAAAAACCTGCATAGAAGCAAGTCTTAAGTACATGTAACTGGCCGCAATGCCGCAAGATCTGCATAGTCAGTGTCTGTGAGATGCTTCTATTTAACGCTCGGACTTTCTTGCTTGATATCATCTTTGATTGATTTTTCAGCGGTCTTTGTCAGACAAGGTTGAAGTTTGTCATGCTACTCTGACGGAGTTCGGAGTGTCATTTATTTCACTGAAAACGAAGTTTTGGAATAAACCTTCAGATAAGTCCATTTTGGAATGCCTTTCTGCAAATATCTTATTGTAGGCTTTCCAGCAGTTGTTTCAACCCTTTAAAATATTCGATAATGATGGGAAATATCGGAAATATAATATAGTGAGTGAGGGTACTGCTCTCAAATTGACTCCCTTTGACTCCTCACGATATTGTGCGTTATTCAAGGAGCAGTGCCAGGGTGGGTGGCAAGGGGGCGGTTCCCCCACCCTTGGAGTTTAAAAAATTCAGGGAGGAAAAAACAGGGAAGCAATAACTGCATTAAAAGGGTGTGTTTACCTATATGAGTTAAAGGTCCCAGGAAATGCAAATAGAATTGAATGTGGTTTGTGTCAAGTCTACAAGTAGGGACCAGCAAGCATCAATATTTGGGTGGTTGATGACATTATTTGTGGTACATTGCTTTTTGAGAGAGTAATAGAAAACTCCAGGTGACTGGTGTGAGCTGATGAAATCAATGATGCATGTAGTGTATTCTTTTTTGGCCCTTTATAGGATAGGTAAATGTCCATAAAGATTTGGAGTAGGTTTATCATTCTCTTTCCTGGGACCTTTAATCGTTGTGTAATGTGTTGCCCGCCTACTGATTTCCACTGGCGCAGCGTTCATTTCATTTGAGCAACATCAAGAAACACATGAATTCAGGTTTTTCGGTACAGATTCGGTTCTCAGATTAGAACATACTGGGTTAAACAATGTCATTGCAATAAACAAGTTTGGTTGTAATGTAAAATGAAATCAGTGGTGACTACCTGCGCTCTTGCATATCTATTCTGAGGTTGAAAGATATATTTACCACTTCACTGTGGCAGTTAATAGTTTTAAATTACGTCGCTGATTTTCGGAAGTATTCACCATACCAGCTGATGGTGCTTTGTACTTCTGTAATGTGACTAGGGCTAAATAAAAGGGGGAATGAACACTTTTCAAAGATGAGAACCTAAAATACGTAGGTTACGTCGACGTGTTAATGTTGCCGCTGGAAATGGCTTGTACCGAAGTTCATTCCGTCCATGCAATGGCGATGGAAACTCAGGCTCCGCGAATAATTTCCTTCAAAATAATATTATTATTAAAGGTGCGTGTTCCGATCGTCTTTGGGACCCACCCTGATACCCGGAAGTAGTATGATTTTACTATCAGATGAAAGGCCGTTATTTTTCTCATGTGTCCTGAAATTGGAGCCCTCAAATCATTCATTACTAGATCTAAACAAAAAACCGCGTTTTAGTGGTTTAACCATCAATATTTTCCACAGTATTGAATAGGGCTAGGCAACATGCATTATTGCGTCTACCATCAAAACCGAAAGTTTGTTTCCCGCGGGTCCTGCTGGGGTTGTATGTGCACGTTGCATGTGCTCTCATATCAAGTATAGAGAAACACAATACAACATAAATCGGAACAAGCAACATTAATGGATTGTAACATACATCTGATATGAAAAAATACGCATTTGAGATTAGTGTGTAGAAATAAGGTAAATTTTTTAGAAAAAATGGATTTCTACCTTAATTTCACTTCTTTTCCAATTTTAAGAGTTATTCAGGGAGAATATTGCTTATAAATCTTACAATCTTTAAAATCCATCAATAACATAAATTCCAAGACATTTGAAAAAAAAATGAAAAAATCTATAAAAAAAATTATTAGAAAATGAATTTCCCCCACATTTGCCTTTCGTTAACCTACATCTGTGATGCATGTGCACTCAATTAGCGTTTGATTATCACCGATACTAAAAGTCTTGTTTGACACCAAAAATACATCCAATGGCTTTGAATGCATCTTCTACGGATAAATAAACATTTTGAGAGTTTTTGTATAAAATAACATTTTGGTAAAAAAAGTGCTTTCCAACTGAAATTTCACTTCCATTGGAAAAAGAGCTTTTTGTATTCAGAAGAGTATGTATTCTTACAATAGCCACCCAAATTTAGGTTCAATCAATAACAGCATTCCATGGACATTTGCAAAACGAAAAATCCGTAAAAAATTATAAAAAAACATGAATTTTTTTCACAAATTTAGCCCTTTTTACCTATATCGTGATGGAATGTGACACTCAATTACAGTTTGATGCATCATCTCAATAAACTAATACCGTTAGTTGACCCAAAAGATATGGCTTGTCAAATACGCTTCTATGGGCAAAATACACATTTCGAGATATTTTGGTTAATAAATCTCAAAGGGCATCCACCTATTAAATGCACTTTATTCGATGAGAAAAGATATTTATATTCAGAAAAATATTCTTCTTACAATAACTACTCAAATTTAGGTTGAATCAAATAACATAATTCCCATGACATTTGAAAAACGAAAATCAGTAAATTGATAAAAAAACAGGATTTTTCACCAAATTATCCCTTTGTACCTATATTCGTGAATTTCATTTGACACCCAAATACATCAATGACTCGTCAAAGGTGTCTTCTATGGCAAAATACACATTTCGAGAATTTTTGTGTAAAAATTAAGGGTTTTGGTAAAAAAAATGCATTTCACCTTATTTTCACTTTTCCCTTGAAAAAAGGGCTTTTTAAGTTGTAAAGAATATATCTTCTTACATAACTATTATAAATTTATGTTCCATCAATAATGTCAATTCCACGACATTTGAAAAAATGAAATACCATAAAATAAAGAATGACATTTTTTTCAACAAATTAGCCTTTTGTACCTATTTGTTATAATGTGTATTTAATTTAAATATTTGTGAACGAGGATATGTATTTTGTGCTAACGTCATAAAAAATACTCCAATAGCTTATCCAAATACCCAGTTTTATGCTTTAATAAAATACAAATTTTGAATTGATTTTGTGTAAAAATGGACATTTTAGTAAAAAGTGTATTTTCACCCCCATGTCATGCGTTTGGCGAGTAAGAAATGGATTTTGAATTCATACAGGAAAATTCTTAGTAAGATCGACATGTCAGAATTTTGCAACCAGACACGTGATTAATCGCTATCAGCTGAGGGATATAGGGAGTTTATCCCACAATGTGCTACTGCGGTAAACGAAAGATCTATCCCAGAAATGTGGATGATTGACTGGTGGACCAGATGGCAGAAAGAAGATGTCTCAAGATAGACAAAATTGAGAGTGCTAGATCACGACAAATGGGCCTTTAGGGTATGACTCCAAAACACTCTTTGAAGATCCGCAATCGTTACTCGACGCCCGGCTGAATACGTTCCTTTAAGATTTTCCTATCACACTATCACATATAAATTCAAAATCTCTGAAACACACAAGAATCAGTGTGTTCATAAAATAAACTCTTTGCAATCAACAACGGCTGATTAAACCTCAATCGTGCACATAACAATGTTCACGTGTTGGCATGACAATGTCATACCCCAGTAGCATCTTCAAAATACAAATGTTATACATCAATTTTCAATTACTCAAATACAAATAAATACATGTTACAAATGAAAACAACAATCATCTAAAATGCTTTAGGAAAGTGGTTTTATAAATGAAGGGGTCCCTAGGACACCCCCCCCTTATGCACTAAACGGAAGTGAAACCCGTATGCAGTTAGTGGTGTTAATAGAAATTTGAAAAAAACGGCTATAGAGTTTGAACTTTTGCTAATGTCGAGTGTTTTTCCATGTTCCAGTTTGGATTCAATTAATAAAATAATCATGAAAACGCAGAAGTTTTTGCCACAGATTTCAGATTTATTTGGGTGGTGGTGTTTACTTGTCAAGATCAAAACAGATTAAAATAATAAAAAAATTAGAAAATTAATTATGTTTAGTAATGGATTTACGTTGTAAAATATTTTTGTACCTAAGTATTTAAAGAAATAAAAATACTGTAAATTTCACTGATGATAGAATAGATGCTATAATTTCCAGAAGAAAAATGCAAAATGTTACATATCGTAAGCACGTGATTGCAGTAGAACAAATATCTGTTTTGTAACGAATGATTTATAGCAGTGTATAGATAAACATGATAAAGAGGACATGTCGGAGGCAGGTGAACTCACGGAGTTACCAATATCCTCATACAACAAGGGCACGGTTCAGTGGGTTGTTTACAGAGAGATACCAGTTAGCTTCCCACCAATGCATGCTTAATTGGAAAGTTTTGTACAAGTTGCCATGTGGATCGTTAGAGATGTAAACGCTCTAAAATGCAAGTTTGTGACAGTCTGTCAATTTAGCCACTGTGTCCATCACTAAACGACAAAATCAGTACTGTACAAAAACCTCCATTGAAGCAATGCATTTGTGGGAGTATTGAAATCTTCTCTTGGTGTATCTGTATGCATGTATTGACATGAATGCCTGCTGTGATATGGGTATCACGTTATTCATTACCAAAAACCAAGGGCGTAATTTTCTAAATTACATTGGTGAATGGAAAGCTACTGAACTGTGCCAAGGGAATTGATTTTGTACTAGCTCATAGTGGACTTACATCAGTCGTTGTAACTTGGTTAGTGAGCTTATTCTGTAAAATATTGAACATGACTTATATATGTATTATAATTCACGTGCGCCAAACGTTTTATAATTGTTCTTACGATCATCATCAGCATATCTGCGACATTAATTCCATTTGTCGCAGCAGAATTCATGGTGGAACCTCAATGGAATATTTCCAGTGACACACCATGGCCCCTTGATGATACATGGCAACAAAGGGTTATTCTTTCAGGTAGACCGATATTACACCTGCAGTATTCAGATTTCGAGCCGTTGGAATTAAGTTCTTGTGAACATAACGAAAGGCAAAACTGGATGAAAATGATTCTTTACGTTGAAACAACGAAGAAAACTGTAATCAAAGTTTTAATGAGATTATTAAGAATTGGAGGGCAGCTGGTGGTGTGTCTGTGATATTTATTCATAGAGTCGTGCGGCTCATCTTGCACGGTAATGTCAGCTCTGGTTAAGTAGGTACTATCGTCGATTCGCGTTTATGCGTTCGTCCCCCTGGAGTTTTGGACCTATTCAATTAAGGTCAGGAGAGGGATCAACCTAGCACTACCGGGAAAATGAAAGAATTCCACTGCACGTGCCACACAGGATTATCTGGAAGACACTCCAGTCATTTACCTCACTCACATCCCTGAATACAATTTCGTTCATGTATGGAAACGCACTATAGTGTATTGCAGGCTTCTTAACATGCTCACAAAACATGATAACAGAAGTCCCTGCGCCTCATTGAATTTTTCTCTACACAAGAATGGTACGGGGGCAAATATCAGCTGAATCGAGTATTAGCATTACAATTGAAATGTCTGGATCATTTCCATGAATCAGGATGTCCAAAACAGTACACTATAAGGTTTGTCACGATTTAAAAGATACCAACGACAAAATCACCTGCAATGAGGATAATTTCATGGAATCTGCAGAATTGATTTTCCATCGGATTGTAAACGTCATTTGGGTAAAGCAACCAAAAAAAAAACCCCAGAAGCTCTCTTTAAATTGTGCTTAGGGTAAGGTGCGTTGAGATGAGAGCATTAAAGCTTTTAAACGTACCCCCTTTATACTATGGTATTAGATTTATCGTACAAAGAACATCATAGGCAGACTCTTGAGGAAAACTCTTTTTTGACATCGTTCATTTACAAAGAATTTACCTTGAAGGCAATCATCTGGTAGAGTTACAAGCCAAAGGATTTTCTGGCCTACAAATCTGTTTTTGGGGGTATGGCTACAAATAATTCAATAGCTTTTCTTAATCCAGAAGTGTTTCATGGTTTATTATTCTTTTGCTTTTACTGTCACTTTCTGGAAACCAATGCTAGTCTGGAACTTGGTATGTTTCAAGTTTGGGCGGCTTATTCTCTTGTTCTTGATGCAAATCAATTAAGAACCTTACAAGTTGGACTGTTTGAGGAGCATTGAATCCCTTGTTAAACTGTATCTCTTTGGAATCAGTTAGTTTACATTGGATAGTGATTGTTTCGTCAGTTTGAGAGTCTAACCGTTCTTTCTCTACGGGATAATTATTTAAAAGCATTGCCTGGGTAAGGTTATTTGATGGGGTATGGAATCTTCAGGAATTGGATCTAAATGAAAACCACTAACAATATGAACGCTGGTTTTGTTACAAATGGAAGCCACCTTTCTGTCCTCTTCTGAGCTTTTTTAAACTGTTAGAAACGTACCCGGTGCTGTGTTTCAGATTTTAGAAAATTGTTGGAACTACAACTTCATGATGAAACAATGACGGAACTGCCTTTCTGATGTGTTTTTGGCTTAGTTCGGTACTCCACCTGGATTTGTCCATCGCATGTTGACTATTTACCAGTGGATTGTTCTCAGGTTTGGGAAATCTGTTTTAACCTTTACCTAGAAAGGAAATAAATCTGATTGCATTAGAGTGGTTGATTATTGATGGCTTGCCCAGGTTATTGCTCTATTTTGTACTACAATATGATAGCCGATTATTACAAATTGGTTTGTTTAGACGTTTGTGGAAAATCTCAACGTTTAAGTTTACAAGGAACAATTGGTATTATTAGACGATGGAATATTTTTAGTGCTGCCAGAATCAACCGGTTTAGGGAGTTGGTACCCTGGCCGGAATAATAACATTTTGTCATCTTAGCTAAAACTTTTTCCGTTTGGATTTTGATTCATTAACTTGAAATTTTTTATTTACAAAATTAAAATTTTGGGTGGGCTCGGGTGCGCACCAATGTGGTGGATTGCTGTTGGTGTGGGTGCAGGCCATTTCCAAAATGTGGAGCGCATCTAAAGGCCAAAAAAAAAACCTAAGAAGACACTTTTGTGTTTTGTAAAAAATGTTTTTTCTGAGTCAAGGAGTTCAAAACAATTATTCCCCACCCTACAAAATGTTGCATGCCATGTGCCGATATTTTCCAAGAGGGC
>JAMKCH010026893.1:0-17503 GCA_023653785.1 Ophioderma brevispina
TCTGTTTTGAATATAAAAATCCTTTATGTGAAAAAACTTTTTTATTTTGCCTTACTTTTAGTAAATTGCAAATTTAACGTACAAGTACCATTGAAAGTAGTGCAGTAACGACGGCTTTTTGCCCTTCTTAATATGCCGGTCAAAATGTTTCACTTTTCGATTGCCGCCCGCTATCCATGTATCAGTGGTCCTACCACGCATATCGACTTTACAAGGTCCGAGCACGTAACATTTACATACTACTAGGGTTATAAATCAGAATCCCATTCTAGAAGTTTGGGGAAGAAGGTTTGAAGATGTTTTTCTATAGTTTGAAGGGTGCTGAATCAGAATTTTGGGTCCAACCTCTGGGAAATGTGGGTAACTTCGTAAAATAAGGGGGTAAAATTTGTACAGGGGTAAATTTGAAATCAAGTCAAATTGTGTTTAAATGTACACCAATGCATTTGTCTCATTATAAGGATTAAAAAAAGTATAGTTTGTCCAGGTTCCGACCTTTAGTTAAACAGGTACAGCCCTAAGGTTCAAGGTCATCCTGGGGGAACGTTACCCAGTGCTCCGATTTCGTTGAAACTGGTGTCAAATTGTTCGTGCTGTCTTATATTACAGTGTTTGGCATTTGGTTTCGTAGTGGTCTATAGGGGTCACCAAAATTTGACCTCAAATTGTATACAGAGCTGTCACCCAAAGAATTGAAATTAATTTTCTGCTTCAGTATGACCAGGGCAATAATTTGACACCGGTTTCAACAAAATCTGAGCACTGGAATTGTTTTGCCCCAGAATGACCTTGAACCTTATCAGGGCTGTAGCCGAGTAACTAAAGGTCGGAACCTATACAAACTATACCTTTTTTTTAATCCATATAATGAGACAAATACATTGGTGTACATTTAAACACAATTTGACCTGATTTCAAATTTACCCCTGTACAAATTTTACCCCCTTATTTTACAAAGTTCCCCACATTTCCCAGAGGTTGGACCCAAAATTTCTGATTCAGCACCCTTCAAACTATATAAAAACATCTTCAAACCTTCTTCCCCAAACTTCTAGAATGGGATTCTCGTTCACAACCCTACTATACGTACACGAGAATACTTCGCTCATTGCAACACTGGCTACGCTCCACGTACTTGCGCGTAGGGATCCTGGTGATGATCCAAACCACAATGCCAAGTGGCTCTCTCCGCACCACCGGCTACGCGCATTACTTATACCTGACGTATTGACATGAGCAGACCCATGTCGAACCACATCTTGCTAAAATTTATTTTCCAAGACCTGATTTGTCATAGGTCATCTCATGTTTTGGTGATGTTAACATTGTAATCGTTTTATGGGTACGACCTTTGCAGCAAAAGATGAGAAGGTGTAACCTGGGTTAGTTTGGAAGGATAGTCTGTGGCAGCTGGAATGCGGCTCAGAGACATTCGGGAAAAGGATCTTGGTAGTTGGGCAGTTAGTAAAGAGGGCCCTGGTATAGTTGTGACGGGGGAGTCCTAAAGTAGTGACAAATTTTAATGATGCTACAGGTTACGTCTGATAAGGTTCCGTTGGGATTATTATTATTATCATCATCAATATTGTTGTTGTTGTTATCCTTCTTCTTCGTCTTCTTCTTCTTCACCAGGTAAATCAGCTGACTCGGAATGGTTACCAGGGGCCCGGGAGTATTCGACATATCGGGTCAAAATGGAAACGTCTGAAAGTGGTAATGAAACAGACACTGCCGCCCAATTAGATGGACAAAGAGTACCACAATGGCCAGTTGCAGGGCAAGTTGCAACACTTGGACAGGATGTAAAGCGGGCTCAAGTAGTGGCAGGACCAGGGCAAGATGCGGGTCAAACCAGAAATCAAGGAGCTAGAGGGGGCCATGCTGGACATATACATCTACAGGGACGTGGGCAAGGAGCTGGAACTGCTCAAAGACCTGCAGCAGGGACTTCACCATCAGCAATTACGTGGACAAAGAAACAACATCACAGCCCAACTATTCACAATTTCAATCAAACAACTGGACTCAGTCCTGCTGTTGCTCAGGGGCTTCCCAGGGAACGGAGACCAGTAGATTACGTTCAGATGTACATGACTGATGATATTTTGAATAACATTGTGATTGAAACAAACAGATACGCTACGCAGCTGATCACTGAAATGCGGCAAAGTGGAAAACTGAAGAGGCTTTCTAGGCTAAACCAATGGAAGCCAGCGACACTGGAAGAACTGAAAAAGTTCCTAGCTGTCCTTCTTCTTACTGGTCTGGTCAAAAAAAGACGCTATGCTGACTACTGGGATACTGATTTTCTACTCTGCACACCATCGTTTCGCTCTTTCATGCCCAGAGATCGCTTTTTACTCTTGAAAAAGTGTCTCCACTTCAGTAACAACATGCAGCCTGGATATGATCCAAATGCCCCCAACAGAGATCGACTTCACAAGCTCCGTCCTATCATTGATAGCTTGAATGAGCGATGCAGGATAGTTTACAACCCTGAGAGACAGCTCACTGTTGACGACTCCCTTATTTTATGCAAAGGAAGATTATTGTTCCGTCAATCAATCAGATCAAAACGAGCAAGAGTAGGGGTAAAGATGTATGTGATATGTACACCAGATGGGATAACATTAGGGTTCAGGATCTACTCAGCTGAAGACATTCCGTTTCAAGATGTCACTGCAGGTTACAACTTCAGCAAGACTGAACAACTCACGCTCAATTTGATGGCTCCATACCTTGATCACGGACATCATCTCTACACGGACAATTTTTACACGTCCCAAATCTGGCAAAATACCTGCTGACGAGAAGAACCCACCTTTGTGGTACTGTTCGTCCGAAAATAAAGGGTCTCCCAACAGCCCAGATGGCGTCTGAATGAAAATCTGCCCCAGAAAAGGTGATATGAAAGTGCCCACTACGGTCCGAATCAATGATATGATGTTGTCTGTAACATACAGGGAAGCAAAAGACCCACATAACTTCAGGACAACCCCAAAAGATTGTCCATATGTTGTCCACGATGCACGGGACCACCGCTCACCACACAGATCAGGAAACTGCCCGCTAAATAATAAAACCCAAATGTGTGGCACACTATAACGCCTTTCTGGAGGTGTTAATCGCACGGACCAAGCACTTGGCTCAGACAGCTTGTCCAAGGGAAAAAAAGCTTAAAGTGGTATCAGAAAGAGTTTGTGTAAGGCTTTCTCAGATGGTTCTCAACGCTCATAAGATCTTTAAAAAAGAGGAAGCAATCGTCACATCTAAACACACATCAGGTGGTTTGTGGAAGAGACTGCAAGGGATTGGCTAGGGCATCATCAACGGCAACAATCGTTAAAAGGCGACAACAGATGCCACACCAACAAGAGCCACAGCCGCAACAGCCATGTGATGCAACACCACAAACAGAACAGGTGGCAACAAGCCACAACAACAACCAACAGCAGGCAGCAGCCACATCAGCCAAACAGCTTCACAGCCACAGCGCAGCGCTCAGCAGCAGCAACAACATCAGCAACAGCAACAAAATCAGCAACAACAGGCATATAAAAACCTGCTCAACCTGTACATGACGACGAGGTTCGTCTAATGGAAAGCTCACTTGCCATCAAAGTTTGCCTCAGAAAAGAAGGAATGGACCAGTCAAAGAAACGATGTAGGGTTTGTAGTTCGCGAGGACACCAGAAATTTGTCAGCGTTATGGCAAAACTTGCCTCAGAATCCGGACTATGCATTATTACCATGTGGAGGAGAAAACAAGGGGTCCTCGATGCGCTTACACATTGAAAAAATCTGTTTTGAGATATACCACACAAAGGGAGATCTCTCCAAGTATCCTAGTATGCTAGAGGGGGTCATGGGGCAGATATGTGTTTACAGGGACATGGGCAAGGAGCTGGAACTGCCTACAGAGACATTTGGACAAGCAGGGACGCCCATCATCAGCACTTCTGATACATGGACAAAGAAGAAACAACCAGCTTCACAATTTCAAACGAAACTGACTCAGGTTGTGTGCTCAGCCTTCTCAGGACACGGAGACCAATAGGTATGTTCAGTGTACATCACTGATGATATTTTGAATAACATTGTCACTGAATGAAACAAACAGAGCGCCACGTCGCTGTCGCTAAAAAGCGGGCCTTGGGTAAGTGGGTTGAACACCGAAGAAGCATTCTAGGCTCAACAAATGGAAGCCAGTGCCACTAAAAGAACTGACAAATCCTAGATAGCCTTCTTTTATTGGTCTCGTAAAAAAAACGTTTAGTGACTATTAGGGACACTGATGTTCTACTCTGCACATAATCATTGGCTCTTTCATGTCAAGAGATCGCCCGAAAAGGTGTATCCACTTCATTAATAACATGCAGCCTGGACATGATCCAAATCTCCAAAAAAAGAGAGCACCTTCCGTCCTATTATTGAGAGTTTGATCGAGCGATGCGGGATAGTTTACAAACTGAGAGATCGCGCACTATGATGAACCATTATTTTAGGGAGAAAGATTATTGTTCCGTCAATCAATCAGTCAATAACGAGCCTAAGAGTAGGGTGAAGATATACATGTACACCAGTGGGATAAACAGGGTTCAGGATCTTACAGTGAAGACATCCCATTTAAAGATGCCACTGTCGGTTACAACTTCAGCAAAACTGAAGAACCACACTCAAATTTGATGGCTCCCATACCTGATCACGGACATAATCGCTACACGGAAATCATTTCCTCTACACGGGCCAATTTATGTACATCTACAAATCTGGCAAAAATACTGCTGATGGAAAGAACGCACCCTTTTGGCCGGTACACAAAAATCAGAAACTTGTCCAGACCCAAATGTGTGTGGCCGGGACTATAATACCTTTTTTAGGGCGGTGTTGAGCGCACGGACAAGTCACTGCTCAACGGCCTGTGTGTTCCAATGCGAAAAACATTGAAGTCGAACCAGAAGATATTGTGTAAGGGGCTTTTACTGCAGGTGGTCCTCAACGCTCACAAGCATCTTGAAAAGAGGAAGTAAACTCACATCTAAACACACATTCAGGTGGTTTGTGGAAAGGACCGCAAGGATCTGGATAGGATCCTCAACAGCAACAATGTAAAAGGCCACAATAACAGATGCCACATTAATAAGAGTCACAGGAGCAAAACCCCGGGTGCACAGCCCCACAGCAACAGGTTAACAGCCACACGCAGTCTCAGCAGCAGCAGCAACAACAGGCGCAACAGCTACAACCACAGCCACAACAATCGTAGCAAGCTCACGCAACACCACTAATCAACAACTATGTGCCTCTGACTCTGCCTGGCCTGTTATGACAACGAAGTCCGACTAAATGGGCAGCTCCACATACCGTCAAATGTTCCTTCCTTAGAAGAAGAAAGAGCAAACAATAGAAATGAGGGTATAATAAAAAAAATTGTCTCCTTGATGTCAAAACTTGCCTCAGAACCCGGACTAAGAAGAAAGAGAAAACAAGGGGTCCCCTGTATGTCCACAACGCATGAAAAAAACTACTTTGAGATATACCACACCAAGGAGGATTCTACCAGTATCCCGAGTATAGTGGAAGGGGTCCGGGGCGGATAAGTGTACAGTACGTGGACAAGAGCTGGAACTGCTCAGAAACCCTCGCAGGGACTCCCAAGGGGGTTAAACGCATTCAAAACCAGTCCGTCCGGGCTGGGCGCTGACAATTTTAATATTGCAACGGAATATTAATTCAGTTTGGGTGCTTGTATACAACATAACATGTCCAATTCCGATCTACAATCCGCCAAAATATCATTTGTTGGATGTTGGGTGGCTATTGGGTGGTTAATGTTTGGTCCTACCCATGGCCCACACAACGAATGATGACACCTCAGTCCGTTCTTGATTTTAAAAAACCGCCTCAATGAATACAATCTTTCTCACCTAAGCGCGCAATGCATTATGAGAAAAAAGAGTATTTTGAGCACAATGGTCCAGGTACACTATTTTTTTACACCTGGCCACCTCTAACACTAACATTAATTTGTATCACTAACTCCGATAGTTGTAATGCAAACGGGCCCCACAGGATGTGAAGAAGCGGAGGCAGCCACCCCGGGGCAGCCATTGCTTTCTAGGTTTTCTTTGTGTCGGCAAAACATTAGACTGTAATTCTAAAGATTACTTAACGTTTGCGCTCTATCTATAGAACCTCTTTGGGGACTCCACAATCCACTATTACAAACATGTACAAAGAAACAACGTCCCCGTGCAGGCTCTTCCCGATTTCAAACAACTGAACTCGGTCCTTCTCAGTGATCGGAGACCAATAGAGTATGTTCAGTTGTACATGACGGATGACATTTGAATAACATTGTCACCGAAACAAAACCGTACCCACCACGCAGCAGTGATAGCTGAAAAGCGCAAAGTGCAGCACTGAATAAGAATGCTAGCGAAACCAAGGAAGCCAGTGACACTGATGAACCTGAAACAATGATATTCTTCTCCTCCTGGTCTTGAAAAAACGCTATGCTGACTTTATGGCACTGATTTTCTACTCTGTACACCATCACTTAACTCTTTCATGTCAAGAGATCGCTTTTTACTCTTGCAAGGTGGTCTCCACTTCACAAGCTCCGTCCTCTCATTTAAGTTTGAATGAATGATGCTGAATAGATGACACCTTGAGAGACCGCTCACTGTTTGATGAGTGCCATTATTTTAGGAGAGGAATATTATGTAGTCCGTCACTCAATCAGATCAATATGAACAATAAAGAGTAACGGTGAAGAAAATTAACCATAATGTAACTCAATGGGAAAGATTGTGGTTCATATCTACTCGAGCTTGAAATATCCCGTTTCAAAATGTCGCTTTAGATTAACTGAACAACTCACCCTCAATTTCATGGCTCCATACCTTGATCACGGACAACCTCGCTACACGGACAGTTGTTTACACTCTCAAATCGGGCAAAATACCCTGCTGATAGGAGAACCCACCTTTTGTGTTACTGTTCGTACCACCCGAATATGAAGGGCCTCCCTACAGCCCAGATGGCCTCTGGAAATCTCCAAAATATGAAATGAAAATTGCCCACATGTTTCCGATAGCGATTATCTTATGAGACTGTAAAATACAGGAAGGCAAATGACCCAGCTTCAGGACACCCAAAGATTGTTAATATGATGTCCAAGATGTACGACACCAATTTAAACAACCGGTGGCCACACATGATTAGGAAATTATTTCCGTAATAACCTTTATTTAGAAAAGGTGTTGAGCGCAACGGACCGGCACTTGAGAAGGCAAACTCAACATCTCTACATTGAGGTCGTTTGTGTAAGAGACTGCAATGGACTGGATATGGCATCATCAAGAGAAGGTGACAAAAACAGATGCCACACCACCATCAGCAACAGGTGACACCATAGAACGAGCCACAACAGCAACAGTAGCACAACAACCTTATCTAGGCCTTGCGATCAACACCTTCCAAACATTAAAAGAACCTGTTTTGAGAGATCCCACACAAAGGGAGATCTCTCCAAGTATCCCAGTATGCTAGAGGAGACATGGACAAATACGTGTACAGGGACAGGGACAGGAGTCGGAACTTCTCAGAGACCTGCAGCAGGGACTCCCCCATCAGCACTTACATGGACAAAGAAACAACCCAGCTGTTCACAATTTATACAGATATCTGGACTCAGTTCTGCTATTGCTCAAGGCCTTCCCAGGACACGGAGACCAAAAGACTATGTTCAGTTGTACATGATTGATGACATTTTGAATAACATTGTCACTAAAACAGATACGCCACATCGCTGTTCGCTGAAAAGCGGTAAAGTGGAATACCGAAGAAGCATTCTGGGCTCAACAAATGAAAGCAAGTTACACTAGAAGAAATGAAAAAAATCCTAGATAGTCTTCTTTTCATTGGTCTTGTAAAAACGATATGCTGACTATTGGGATACTGATGTTCTACTCTGCACGCAATCATTTGGCTCTTTCATGTCAAGAGATCGCTCGAAAAGGTGTATCCACTTCAATAATAACATGCAGCCTGGGCATGATCCAAGTGCCCCAAACAGAGATCACCTTCACAAGTTCCATCCTATCATTGATAGCTTGAATGAGCGATGCGGGTTAGTTTACTACCCTGAGAGATCACTCACTATTGATGAGTCCCTCGTTTTATGGAGAGAAAGATTATTGTTCCATCAATCAATCAGATGAATGAGTAAGAGTAGGGGTGAAGCTATATCCCATGTACACCAGATGGGATAACATTAGGGTTCAGTATCTACACTGAAGACTTCTTATTTCAAGATGTCACTGCCGGTCACACCTTCAGCAAACTGAACAACTCACGCTCAATTTGATGGCTCCATACCTTGATCACGGATATCATCTCTACACAGACATTTTTACACGTCACCAAATTCGGCCAAATACCTGCTGATTAGAAGAACCCACCTTTGTGGTACTGTTCGTCCGAATATTATGGGCCTCTCTACACCCCAGATGGCCTCTGAATATCTCCAAAAGGTGTAATCGCCCACTATGTGTTCAATAGCAATGAATATGATGGCTGTAAAATACAGGGAGGCAAATGACCGAGTTTCGGGACAATCAAAGATTGTCATTATGATGTCCACGATGCACGACACTTCAAAGATCATCACCGGTCACCACACAAGATCAGGAAACCTGCCCATAAAAAAACACTTGGCTCAGGCGGCCTATGCCCATTGCAAAAAACATTGAAGTGGTATCAGAAGATATTTGTAAGGCTTTCTCAGATGGTCCTCAACGCTCATAACGCTCACTATTGATGAGTCCCTTATTTTTTGGAGAGAAAGATTATTGTTCTGTCAATCAATCAGATCAAAACGATCAAGAGTAGGGGTGAATACTCCAAAAGGGGTATATACTCCAAAAATGGACAAAAAAACAACGTCACAGTGCAGCTATTCACAGTTTCAAGCAAACAACTGAACTCGGTCCTTCCCAGTGATCGGAGACCAATAGAGTATGTTCAGTTGTACATGACATTTGGCAATTTGAATAACATTGTCACTGAAACAAACAGATACACCACGCAGCAGCTGATCTCTGAAAAACGGCAAAGTGAAGCACTGAAGAAGCATTCTAGGCTACACAAATGGAAGCCAGTGACACTGGAATAACTGAAAAAAACCCTAGATATCCTTCTCCTCACTGTCTTTAAACAAACGCTATGCTGACTTTTGGAACACTGATTTTCTACTCTAACCATCATGTCAAGAGATCGCCTTTTTACTCTTGAAAAGAGTATCTGTGTCCACATCATAAATAACATTGAGCCTGGGTATGACTCTAAATGTCCCAAACAGAGATCGCCGTTCACGAGCTCCGTCCTATCAATTTATAATTTGAAGGAGTATGAGCCGGAATAGTCTACTGTACAGGGACAGGGACAAGGAGCTGGAAACTGCTCAGAGACCTGCAGCTAAGCAACTTCCACCATCAGGCAATTACAGGGACAAAGAAACAACTGCACAACAGTTATTCACAATTTCATCAAAGCAATGACTTAGGCTTCTGCTGTGGACTCAAGGCTTCTCAGGACACGTAGAGCCAATAGACTATGTTAAGAGGTACAGGGACCTGATGGACATTTGAATAACATTGTCACTCAAAAAACAGATTAAGCCACGCAGCTGGTTTGCTGATGAAAGGGCAAAGTGGAGGCACTGAAGACGCTCTCTAGGCTTTAAAAACATGGAAAAACCAGTGACGAATGGAAGAGAACTCTGAAAAAAAAAACCTAGATACTCTGTGTGTTGTAAAAACGCGTTGCTTGATTCAGGGATTACGGATTTCTATACTATGTACACCATCATTGAACTCTTCTGTAGTCATGAAAAGGTGTTTTTGTTTTGTCGCCACATCATAAATAAATGCAGCCTGGGTATGATCTAAATGCCCCAAACAGAGATCACCTTCACAAGTTCCGCTCGTTCTATTCATTTCATAGGTTTTTTGAATTTTGAGTGATCAGGGAGTTACAACCTTGAGAGACGCTCACGTGTTGAGTCCCTTATTTTATGGAGGGAGAGTATGTTACTCCGTCAATCAACCAGGATCAAAATGAGGCAAGAAAAGAATAGCGGTTGAGAAAAGGCATGTACATCAGACTAGGAAAAATTAGGGGCAGGTTCTACTATACTTTGATCACCTTAAAATCATATATACCACGGACAATTTTTTCATGTCTCTAAATCTGGCAAAATACTGCTGATGAGAAGAACACCTTTGTGGTACTGTTCGTCCGAACATAAAGGCCTCCAAAGCCCAGATGGCCTCTGAAAAATCCTCCAAAAAGGTAGAATGAAATCGCCCACTATGTGTCGATAGCAATGTTATGATGGCTATATAAAATACAGAGAGGCAAATGACGAGTTCAGGGACAACCAAAAGATTGTATATGACAACCAAAGATGTGCGAAACTTTACAGATTTTCAAAAACAGAGTCTCGCCACACAAGATTAGGAAATATTCAGTAAAAAGCCTTTCCTTATGGGAGGTGTGATCGCACGGACCAGACACTTGAGGAAGCAAATCGTCCACAATTCTCTACATTGAGGTGGTTTGTAGCAGCAAGCAGCAACAACAACAGGGCCAAATAACAGCTACAACCACAAGCCACCACAGGACAGCAAGCAATCAACAAACATCAGCAACAACATGTCTATTAGACTGCTCAGCCTGTACATTGATTGACGAGGTTTTCGACTAAATGGAAGCTCACTTACCATCAAATGTTCCTCAGAGAAGGAAGACCAGACAAGATCAAGGATAGAGCCAACGACACAAATGCCTTGAATCTGATCAGGTTGTGAATCAAGATCAGGTCCAACTAAAATGGAAGCTCCACATACCATCAACTGTTCCTTAGGACAAGAAGGAAGAGCAACGATAGAAATGTTGGGATGGTAGTTCGCGGTTGACACCAGAAATTTGTCTCCGTTATGTGCAAAATGTGGCCTCAGAACCCCGGACTATGTGTTGAGCCGTGTGGAGGAGAAACAAGAGGTCCCCTGTCATGTGCTACAACACAAAAAAGAGATATATACAACACAACGGAAGATCTCTCCAGTATCCCTAGTCTAGCTAGAGGTTTGCCATGGTGCAAGGATACGGTACAGGGACATGGACAAGGAGCTGGAATTGCTCAGAGACTTGCAGCAGCGACACCCCCATCAGCACTTACATGGACAAAGAAACAAACTCACAACCGCCTTTCACAATGTCAAACAAAACAAATAAATGGACTACACATTACTGTTTCTCAAGGCTTTTCCAGGGAACGGAGACCAATAGTTTACGTTCAATTGTACATGACTTTTTGAATAAATCGCGCCTAATCGCGGAAGAGATGGCTTTTTACTTTTGAAAAGGCTGTCTCCCTTCAATAATAACATGCAGCCTGCAGAGGATCCAATCCCCCAACAGGAGATCGCCCCTTCACAAGCTCGTCCCATATCTTGATAGCTGAATGAGTGATGCAGGATAGTTTACAACCTGAGCGACGGATCACTATGTTTGAGTCCCTTATTTTTGGAGAGAGCAGATTATGTTCCGTCAATCAGATCAGCGAATCTCAGAACGAGCAAGAGTAGGGGTGAAGATGTATCCCATATGTACACCAGATGGGATAACATAGATTCAGGATTACAGTGAAGAAATCCCATTTCAAGATGT
Source organism: Ophioderma brevispina (assembly GCA_023653785.1). Lineage (NCBI taxonomy): Eukaryota > Metazoa > Echinodermata > Ophiuroidea > Amphilepidida > Ophiodermatidae > Ophioderma > Ophioderma brevispina. The sequence continues at coordinate 11,737 of JAMKCH010026893.1, forward strand.
CATGCCGGGTTTTGTAAAAAAAGCGTTGGTCGGCAAGGAGCATAGTCCGGGCTCCATAGACCGACAACGGAATAAGGCCGTGATGTCGTGAATGAGAACTAATGTTGAGTGGAGAGTCAAACAAACTGAATCGAGTGCCCTTATTCTTCACCGTGTAGGCGCACTTGAGTACGGAGGACTATATCTCCTGCCACACTGGTTGCAACTTACAGCAAACTGGACACTCCACCCTCAATTTCATGGCTCCATACCTTGATGACGCACATCATCTCTACACGGGCAATTTTTACACGTTTCCCAATCTGGCAAAATACCTGCTGATGGAAAGAACTCGCCTTTGTGGTATTGTTCGTCCAAATTTAAAGGGCTTCCTAACAGCCCAGAATGCCTCTGAAAATCTCCAAAAAGGTGAAATTGCCCACTATGTGTCAAATAGCAAATGACATGATGGCTGTCAATTCAGGGGAAGCAAATGACCGAGTTTCAGGACAACCAAAGATTGTCCATGTCCACGATGCACGACACTTCAAAGTTCAACACCGGTCGCCACAAAAGATCAGGAAATCTGCCCATAATAAAATCCAATGTGGCAGACTTTCATGCCTTTGTGGGAGGTGTTGATTGATCGCACGGACCAGGCTCAGGCAGCCTGTGTCCAATGCGAAAAACATTGTAGTGGTAGCAGAAGCTATTTGTAAGGCTTCTTCTGCAGATGGTCGTCAACGCTCACAAGATCTTTAGAAAAGAGGAGGTAAACGTCCCATACAAACACACACTTTGGTTGTTTGTTGAAGAGACTGCAAGGGATTGGCTAGGGCATCATCAACGGCAACAACGTAAAAGGGACAACAACAGATGCCACACCAACAAGAGCCACAGCCGCAACAGCCACGACTCCATATACCACCAAATGTTCCTCAGAAAAGACTGAAGAGCAAACAATAGAAACGATGTAGGGTTTGTAGTTCGCGAGGATTATGAACAATTTTGTCTCCAATATGTGCAAAATTGGCCCTCAGAACCCCGGACTTAGAATGCAGTAGAAAACAAGGAGTCCCCTGTATGTACCACAACGCAGGAAAAACAATATGTTATACCACACAAAGGGGAACCTCTCTAAGTATCCCAAGTATAGCTAGAGGGGGTCATGGGCAGATACGTGTACAGGGACATGGAAAAAGTGCTGTAACTGCTCGGAGACCTGCAGCAGGGACTCCACTATTAGCAATTAAATGGTCAAAGAAACAACGTCAGCTCTTCACAATTTCAAAGAAACAACTGGATTCAGTCCTGTTGTTGCTCACGGCCTTCCCAGGGAACAGAGACCAATAAACTATGTTCAGTTGTACATGACTGATGACATTTTGAATAACATTGTCACTGAAACAAACACATACGCTACGCTAAACAGCTGATCGCTGAAAATCGGCAAACAAAAGGAAGCCAGTGACACTGAAAGAATTGAAAAAAAATCCTAGATATCCTTAGGCCTTCTCATTGGTCTTGTAAAAAACGATATGCGAGCGCTGACTATTGGGACTCTGATTTTCTGCTGTGCACACCATCATTTGGCTCTTTCATGTCAAGAGATCGCCTTTTATTCTTAAAAGGTGTCTCCACTTCAATAATAGCATACAGTCTGGGTATGATCCAAATGCCCCCAACAGATATCGCCTTCGCAAGCTTCTTCCTAACATTGATAGCTTAAAGAATGGCGCGGGATTGTTTACCAACCGGAGAGAACGCTCACCATTGATGAGTCCCTTATGGAGAAAAAGGTTATTGTTCCGTCAATCAGAACAAGCAAGAGTAGGAGTGAAGGTGTGTCCCATATGTATATCAGATGGGATAATATTAGGGTTCAGGATCCACTCAGCTGAAGATATCAGGTTTCAAGATGTCACTGCAGGTTTCAACTTCAGCAAGACTGAACAACTCGCGCTGAATTTGATGGCTCCATACCTTGATGACGGACTTCATCTCTACACGGACACTTTTTACACGTCTCCAAATATGGCAAAATACCTGCTGATGAGAAGAACCCACCTTTGTGGTACTGTTCGTCCGAACAAAGGGCCTCCCTACAGCCAGATGCCCTTTGAAAATCTCCAAAAAGGCGAAGGAGGCAAAATGGCCGAGTTTGAGGACAACCAAAGCTACCCAAATGTGTGGGAGACTAAAAAATCCTTTAAAAGGCGACAATAACAGATACCACACCAACAAGAGTCACAGCAGCCACAGCTGCGGGTGCAACAGCCACAACAGCAACAGCTGCAGCAGCAGCCACTTCAGCAACAGATTCGACAGACGCAGCAGCCTCAACATGATCAACAACAACAGGCACAACAGCGACAACCACAGCCTCAACAAGCTCAGCAAGCTCAACAACAGCAACAACATGCCTATAAACCTGCTACGCATGTACATGACGACGAAGGCCGACTAAATGGAAAGCTACATATACCACCAAATGTTCCTCAGAAAAGAAGGAAGAGCAAACAACAGAAACCATTTAGGTTTGTAGTTCGCGAGGATATGGACATTTTGTCTCCATTATGTGCAAAATGTGGCCTCAGAACCCCGGACTAAGAAAAAAAGGAGAGAACAAGGAGGCCCCTGTATGTGCCACAACAGGAAAAGACTGCTTTGAGATATACCAAGTATCCCTAGTATAGCTAGAGGGGATCATGGACAGATACTTGGATGTGGACAAGGAGCTAGAACTGCTCAGAGACCTGCAAAAGGGACTCCTCCATCAGTAATTACATGGACAAAGAAACAACGTCACAACAACCCAGCTATTCACAATTTCAAACAAACAACTGGACTCAGTCTTGCTGTTGCTCAAGGGAACGGAGACCACTAGAATAAATGTTCTACATAACTGATGACATTTTTAAATTACAAACTGATACGCCACACAGCTGATCGCTTAAAAGCGGCAATATGAAAAAAAAAAAAAAAAAAAAAAAGAACTGACAATATTCCTAGATATCTTTACCTCCTCCTTGTCTTGTAAACGAGACGCTATGCTGATTATTGGGACACTGATTTTCTACTCCGCACACCATTATTTGGCTCTTTCATGTCAATAGATCGCTTTTTTTCTTGAAAAGGTGTCTCCAGTTCAATAATAACATGCAGCCTGGCAACCGGGTATGATCCCCTATGATCCCTAGCTACAGAGATTGCCTTCACAAGCTCCGTCCTATCTTTGATAGCTTGATAGTTTACAACCCTGAGAGACCACTCACTATATTTGAGTCCCCTATATTACCGAGAGGAAGATTATTGTTTCGTCAATCAATCAGATCAGGACGAGCAAGAGTAGGGGTGAAGATGTATCCCATATGTACACCAGACATTAGGGGTCAGGACTTACACAGCTGAAGATATCCCGTTTCAAGATGTCACTGTAGGTATAACATCAGCAAGACTGAGCAACTCACGCTCAATTTGATGGCTCCATACCTTGATCAAGATATCATCTCTACACGGACAATTTTAACACATCTCCAAATCTGGCAAAATACCTACTGATGAGAATACTCCACCTTTGTAGTACTATTTTTCCGAATATAAAGGGCCTCCCTACAGTCCAGGTGGCCTCTGAAAAGCTTCAAAAAGGTGAAATTGCCCACTATGTGTCCAATGACAAAGATATGATGGCTGTAAAATACAGGGAAACAAATGACAGAGCCTCAGGACAACCAAAGTTTGTCCATATGTTGTTACAGTTACAACCACAGCCACGACAAGCTCAGCAAGGTGAACAACAACATCAACCTGCTCAGCCTTTACATGACGACGAGGTCCGACTAAATGGAAAGCTCCACTTACCATCAAATGTTCCTCAGAAAAGTTGGGAGAGCAAATAATAGAAACGACAAAACAACAGGGCAAGTGCCGTGGATCTTAGGGTATGTGGGCGAGCACCCCATCTTGTGTCAGTTAGTTTGTTCAAGATGTTATAGCGTGAACATACTTTACTCTTCGTCTTCTTAATGTGGGTTTTATAAGAGAGAGTGCGGTCCAAGCTAACTCCTAGGTAGACAGAATTATCACAGTGCTCCAGGGATGTTCAAGACCAGGTTACTTAAAGCTGGCGTTGGGCTTCACGGCTGCATAGTTGGACACCGCACACGTGTCTTGGATGGATTTGCACATATGTGGTTTTTAATTCCAAGATCGTCTGCATAGATAAAACAACAGGTTCCTGAGGTTGATACAGATGTTGTACAGTAGAGGTGCGAGCACGCTCCTTTGGGGTAGTCCATTCTTCAGCCTACACCATCGGCTCTTCTTCGCTGAACTAAGAACATAAGAACATCCTGTTTGTCCTGTATGTGCCACAGCGCAAGAAAAAATGTTTAGAGATACACCACAGAAAGGGGAACCTCTCCAATGTTGCTTATTCCTGAGGAACTTTAAAGAAGACAATTTTGTTATCATTTTACATTTCGCTTAGTGCTTTTCATATTCGGAATTGTTGTGAGATGTTGTTCCTTACTACTGTTACTACTGAACGTTTTACAAGGCGCACCCAAGTTGCTGTGTGAACACGAGAGCGGACGAGCTATAACATGATTTTCAAACTCTGTGCAGGTTTGTTTATAATGAATATTTCCGCCATTGGGAAAGAATACAGAATACGATCCCTGGGTAAGTGGAATAACATTGTATTGTGTCAAATTGAGTTTTAGTTTTGTTTTGCTTGTTTGCGGTTTTTTTTTGGTCAAATACTTTCTTAGTATTATGACAATTCATTCGTGGTTTGTTTAATTCAGTTTTCTTTAGCACTTCCCGTTACTCCAAAACAGTAAAAAAGTTGTTTTCACTCCTTCCGCTCGCTTTTAATTCAAGCATCAACAGCCCCTGTCTAAAAAAAACGATACAATCGAACGATTTATTTTTCAATATTAAGTCTCAACATAAGTAAGCGTTCTGAGCATCCGCATTGGTTTCATCTCATTTGCTCTTTCCATGAGAGTACTGCAAAACACAAAAAATTAACGTCGCGGTTCTCGAACCGCTAAATCCCCCTGGCGAGCGGTTTACCAATTTTAAATAATCAGCTGCAAATGACATTACCCTTGGATGTTTTCTTATTTTTTAACAAGTTATTGTGTCTAAAGTTACCCATTCTGCCCTTATCCCATTTTCTCTGGTTAGAAACTCTATTCTGTTAAGGGGAGTGGGTCAATTTATTGTTGGAGAGATATCTGGGTTTAGCTAGAGTGTTAAAAAACAAGGGGCATCCGAAGAGAGTAAAGGTATGAGAGTAAACAAATATGGGCTCTTTGCAAACAAAATATATTATGTGCCACAAAACCCTTAAACCAAAAAACCCTTAAACCCAGAAAATCCCCTTAAAAACCCCAACAACCCCCTTAAAAAAAAAAAAAAAAAAAAAACCTGCGGACAACCCTTAAATCGTGAACCCACCTTCAACACAAAAAGCCCCCTTAAGCCCAGGACAACCCCCCTTAAACCCGGACAACCCCTTTAAACCCGGACAACCCAACTTAAACCCCAACAATCCTCCTTAAGCCCAGACACCCCCCTTAAACAGGACCCATGTGCAACGTCAGGCAATGCAGACGAACATGCCACATACGCGCATGCGCGGGCATGTGTGCACGTCTGCGCATGCATACGCGTATTATGTGCCACAAAACCCTTAAACCCAAAAACCCCCCTTAACCCCAAAAATCCCTTAAACCCCAAAACACCCTTAAACCTGGACAACCCCCCGAAACTCGGTGCA
>JAMKCH010026894.1:0-28040 GCA_023653785.1 Ophioderma brevispina
GTTCATGCAAAAAGGGACACACTTGAAAGGAAAAATGCAATTTTAGGCCTATTTCGTCGTTTTTCTCGAAAAACTAAGTCGGTGACACCCAGTTTTTATTGTTGCGCCGAAAAGAGCTTATAAAAGGTTCTTAACATAAAGTGAAAAAATCAAAATCGTTCAAGTGTTTATATTTTATGCCTGAAAAACTACAACATTTATGGGGGGGGATTTTCCCATTAGAGCTCTGTACAATTTTTTTTTGAAAATAATACACTTTTGAAAAGACTATAGCTCAAAACGAAGTCGGTGACCCCCAATTCTTATTCAGATTTGTCACCTTCATCAATTAAAATACCATATAATCCAAAAATTAGAAAATCGATCGCTTATTTCATTACATCTCACCCTTAAGGTTGCAATAGGGTTCCTTCATGTTGTGGATGCCGTCCAAAGATCAGTGGACTAAGGTCACAAGGTCATCTGGGTCATGTTCCAAACTACCAAAACTTCTGTCATAGGGACCATGGGACCCCCTCATATGTTGATGAGTCAAGAGTTCATGTGCCGAGGTCAAAGGTCATGTGAGGTCAAGTGAAAAATGGGCTAAAAATTAAATTGACCTCAATTGAAAAGTTGAAGTTCAATTGGAACCAATTTCTGTCATAGATGCAACCATGGGATCCCTGATTATGTTGATTAGGTCAAAGGTCATGTGATGAGGTCAAGGTACATGTGAGGTCAAGTTGAAAATGGGTAAAAATCGTAAAAATTGGAAACCCAATTGTAAAGTTGGAAGTTTCAATGGAAACAAAACTCTGTCATAGGTGCACAATATGGGATCCCTCATATTTGAGGAGGTCAAAGGTCATGCTGCCGAGGTCCTGTGAAGGTCATGTGAGGTTCAAGTTGAAAATGGGCTAAAAATGTAAAAATTGACCTCAATTGAAAAGTGAAGTTCAATTGGAACCAAATTGTGTAATAGGTGCACCATGGGATCACTCATTTGGTGATGAGGCAAAGGGACATTTGCTACGGTAAAGGGTCATGGGGCGGCCCACGCTTATATTCTTGATTATCAGCGAGCGTGAAAGCCGAGAACTCCGCGGAAATTCTAGTTTTATTAGATGCATGTGCATGAGAACCCCCCCAGATTGTTAACTGAATCAATCATGTCAATGGTATATTGTTGTAGACGTATTGTTACCCATCAAGAAAAGATAAAAACATTTTCTTAACATCCTGTACTACTATTGTTTTTCATTTCAGGCAACTCATGCTGAGTGAAATTGTGATACGCACACAAGACGAACTGCCCACTTTCCTTCTCAACTTTTGACGTTGTACACTAGCTGGCTAAGACGTGCCAGACAGGTATCGATTGTTTTGGATATTCCTGGAAGCTTTGCAGCACATGTCAACTGACTTCAGTGTTTTTGCAGCAAGAGGTGTGCGTTCCGAATACAAATGTCTGCACTGGTTTGAGACGGTCCCCTAGGCCTCCAATCGCAAAGTCTGTGACAATTTTGTCTGGAGCTGAATTAAGGGGGTGGTCTGGTGTATTTTTTGTTTCCTTAGTGATCACAACATTTGGCGAAGACGACCAGTGGTGTACCCGGGGTGGGGGGTGGGGGGGCAGGGGACCCATGGGGAATCTTTCCCTCTCGTTCCCCCCTAAAAAAATTTAGTGATTTACATAGGCCAATAGTACTAAAAAAAAATTAATATATGGGTATTTCCATAAATAAGGCACCACAAACTTGTGACATAGCTGTTTTGACCATAACAGAACAAAATCAGCTTTTCCTTAGCTTTTTATGGAACATAAGTTACAAGAAATTTCAATTTGGGCGTTCTTCAAATTGAGATAAAGCAAAACATTCTATTAAACTAAAACTTAGAGACAGTAAATACCCAAAAATAGTATTAAAGTAGGAAAAACAAGGTTCCTTGTGCAAGCATGACAATGTGGTGTCCGCTTACGCGAGGAACTTTTCAATTAGGTATCAAAGGCATGTTTTACCTAGTTTTTGTCTTTGTTAAATAAAGTGATCAAAATTACGCACAGAAGTCCACTTAAGGAGCAAAGAGATGTTTTGACACAATTTTTGATTAGGAAAATGATACCCTCAAGGTTCCTCGTGTAAGCGGGACACCAAAATTCATTAAGCTTTTTTTTTCAAATAAGAATGAAAGTGGTAAACAAAAAAGTATTATGAATTTTTTCACAAAGCAACCACAAATATGAAGCAAAATAGGTAGAAATTGTAGAAACAAATGTGTTTGTTAAGATACTGAATGAGGCAATAATACGCCCCGACGTATATTTGGCGGGACACCAATTGCTCCAGCAAAAACTAAAAATTGGTCACAATTTTCTAGGTGTTGTATTTTCAATAAATATTCATGCTAAATTATAAAACTAGATAAATTGCCACCATCATAGCATTAAAAATACCCACATTTTGGTTTAAGGATTCAAAAACTCATATGTAAAGTTTTCACTTAGTAAGCAATTTTTGGGACACCAAAGTTTACTGAGAACCAGTCTTTTGGAGATATGCTCCTGAAAAGAATCATTATGAAACCATTTTAATTAATTTACCACCAAAAGGCTCTAAAAATTACTTTTAGTTAAACTGTCACAAAATTTTGCCCAAAAATGTGATAATGTCGATTTTTTTCCTAAAAATACAGTTTCCAATTTGCAATAGAAAAATTCTGGTAATCTTTCAAATGAAGATACAACCACTAGATAACAAGATAGCAAACATGCAGGTGATCAAACATAGATTAGTAGCTTTGCTTACAGAGTTCATCGCCCCCATGAAACAATCACTTCTGGTATGATTACCAGTGATGTGCCCTCTATTTTGAATTTACACCATTGACTTGGCCCCCTAATAGAAATATGCCCCACTCAGTTGCCCCCAGTCCACACCCCGAACCCCCAACAACCTGGTTACACCACTGTCTAAGACATATTTTACTCATAGTTTAAATTACAAGTTCGCCTTGCAGTATTTAGTTGGAACAGTGTATTTAGTAGTTGGGACACTTATTGGAATAAAACCCTTTCGGCATGGCATTACAGTGTCGCAACAATACACAGTGCTAATTTAACATGCTTGACAGCATGGAGTATTGTAAACTTTGAATTACAATTTTAGAATTACATGCACTGGTGCATGTTACTTCACAAATCTACATGCCACATTGTGTGAAAGTTACATGACAGCTAATTGTAAACCATTGGTGTTACCTACTAGCCTTTTCATATAAGACTATGGTACGTTTAGACTATTGACAGTTGGTTCAAATTTATGTCATTCAGCATGGACTTTCTATGAAAGAATTAAGCTAAACAATTTTAAAAAAAACATATATTTTGGATTTCACCAAAGTTAAATTTACATTGCACATGTGCCATGCACAGAGACAAAGTTACATGCACAGAAGAAAAGTTGACATGCACCTGTGACATGTGGAAACCCTGGGTAATTCGAAGCCGACGGGCCATTTCGTTGACCACAGCTCCCCCCGCCCCCTATTTACTTTAAAAAAGTTGAGATTTTTATATCATAGAACTGTCAACATTAAATTTCATGTGTACCCAATCTCACATGCAAATCAGTCGTATCTGTAAAAAAATTCGCAATTTTGTAGGGACCGAAATGATGGAATAGTGGCCTATAGGACCGTGGGAAACAAGCATTTGTCATAACCACAAAACCGCAAGGTCGGGATCATCTTAAAAGTTGTGAATAAGCTTTTCCAAGGAGATCTAGTGAACAATGAATTAAAAACAGGAGATAGAATATGGAATTGCACTTTAACACTTAAGTGTATAAAGTGTTGCACACTTCTGTTCGTGTGTAAGGGGGGGTCCATGTGGACCCCCTCTACAAAACCACTTTGCCATTGGAATGTTTTGCCATTGGAATTTTACCAAAAACATGATGGGGTACATCAACACGATCACATAAGAGGGATAAAATCATTTGTGACAATTCAATGGCTTTCAAAAAAATCTCCCACGAAAAATGGAAAACTTACTTTTCAAAAGAACTTTTACCCTAAAATTGGCCCTAATAGAATAGCATAAATACTTTTGCATGGCTGCCAATTAAAATTGAAAAAAAAAGTTACTCCACTACAATTTAAGGGGCCAAAAACAAGTTTTGAACTAGCGCCACCAAAAATGCTTTCTTTATGCAATAAGCATAAAAACGCCATGGCCGAATTTGAAAGTTTCCCAACAAATAATGCGCAATTGATAATTAGGCAATTACCTACAATTTTGGGCAAAATAATTTGGTATTTTTTTTAAAACATGGGACGAAAAAACCACAATGTGTGAGTCCACGTGGACCCACATACACTTAAGTTTTAAAAAAATGTTGTATAATCATGGCTACCGTAACTTAAGGTAACTTTCAGTGTGTCGCTCTGGAATTCTGAGTATAGGTTCTCAAAGAGGAATTGGTTAAACCAACTTAAATATTGAGAGGTGAGGGCGTGTATAGCAACTAGCATGCAAAAGAAATAAACTCTAAGTCCCAGCCATATTTAAATATCTGGTGAGCAGTTGGGCATTTTGTGATTCACAGCCCCCCCCCCCGACTTACCCCCCAAAAATTGAAGATTTTGTATTCATCTGAACCGTAGGTGAAGTTTATAGTAGTGTGCCATGCAAAATTTGATCGGTCTCTGCAAGAAATATGCAATTTTATATTTTCTGTCCGTACAGAAATTACAGTAAAGGTAGTCTATGGGAGTGTGAGATGCAAAATTTGCTAATAACACCAAAATGCAAGATCCGATCAACTGAAACATTGGGGGAATAAGCGTTCTCAAGGAATATCTTGCAAACATTAAGATAAAAGAAGGTGCTAGAATCACAAAATGCAATTTTAAAATATTTACACCATAACGCAAATTGAGGGCAAAAAAAAAATGTTTGATTGTCCTCATCGGACCGACCCTAATTTTTGGAATCAGGAAAAAGTTTTTTTTCCCTTTTACTCTGCAAAAGAATACCGGACCCTAATTTTGAAAAATTCCTAAACAGGTTTTTTTTTCAATTTAACTTCTGAAATGTAAAAAAGGATGTTTAAACAGTTCTTAGCATGTTAGTGGGGTTTCATAATGTAAAAGGATGTTTTGAGTTAGAATCAACTTGATTTTTTAGTTTGATAAATTATTAATACAAAACAAACATGTTTCAATTGCGTTTGATAATTGATATTAAAAAAAGAAGGAAATACAAATAAAGTTTTCGACCGACGACCCAACTCTAAAGTCATCTATGGACCATTCAAACAATTTTTTTTGCCTGACCTTGAGACAACTATATTCCTGAACTATAGTGAGCGAATTGGAGATTCGCCACTACTTTATGATGTACAAATATCATGTTAGGTCTTCTAGAACATTGTGCTCCAGATGATTTTTGACACCTATTTCTTGGTAAAAAAATGCAAATGCCCATATAGAGCAATGATGATTAGAATGTACGGGCAGTATTTTATAGATGTAGGAATAAGTAAGTAGAATAGGATAGAGGTCAATTTTGAGCCTGACCCCATTAAATAAAAAGACTGAAAAGGTGTGAATCAAGAGTGTCCTTGCATAAAATGCGCAGAATCCAAGATGGATCCCACTTTAGACTTGAAATGCACATTTTAGTAAGTTGAATGCACAAATCCATGTGTGGAAGTTGTTGAAAATTTTGTCTTTTTGTTTTTTTCTTAAAAATGGACTTTTTATATGCGTGAGGGCGCTTTTCACGTATAGGCAGATTGTGCACTCAACTTAAAGGCACTATCAGGATTGCCTAACAAAAATTGAAAAAAATTATCAAAAATTAAGATTTGTTTTGTTCAATTTTTGAATGGCAAATCATTGATAGTGCCTATAAGTGGAGCGCATAATCTGCTGGTATGTGTTAAAGTCTTACAGCCTCACAAACATAAAATGTCCATTTTGAAGAAAATTACAGTCAAACTTTCATGCTACTTCTGAAGGATTTGATGACTCAAAAAACAACACGAAACTCACAATGAAAAGGACTAAATCGATAAAAAACTAACTAAAATGTGCATATCAAGGGTAATTGGTCGCCTTATGGATATATATGCATTTTCCCCCTGGGCACCTAGATTTCCGCACTTTTTCATTTTTTTTTGTCCAAAATGGGATCAGTACACATAAAGTCATAAAATTAGGGTGTGATGAATTGTTCTGAAAATATTACCTTCTATAGGACTACCCTAATTATAGTAGATGGGCTTTGCATGTGGAGTTTTTTCTTTAAGTTCACTTATCAATAGGAGTGGGCTATAATAGCCCATCTATTGATAAGGAACTAAAGAAAAAAACTCCACATGCAAAGCCCATCTACTATAATTAGGGAGGGTATAGAAGGTAATATTTTCAGAAACAAATTCATCACCCTATTTGATGACTTTATGTGTACTGATCCCATTGTGGACAAAAAAAATGAAAAAAAGTGGAAATCTAAGGTGCCCAGGGGTTATTAAAATGCATATGATCCAATATGGCCACCAAAATTACCCTTGATATGACACATTTTAGTTAGTTTTATTCTGATTTAGTCTTTCAATTGTGAGTTAGTTTAGTGTTGTTTTTGCGGTCATCATCCATTTCCGAAGTAGCATGAAAGTTTGACTAAGTTTTCTTCAAAAATGGACATTTTATGTGTGTGAGGGTGCTTTACACATAACAGCAGATTATGCGCTCAACTTAAAGGCACTATACTGATTGCCAATTCAGAAAATCTGAACAAAAAACAAATCTAATTTTGTTATAATTTTTCAATTTTTTTGAATTAGGCAAATCAATGATAGTTGCCTTTAAGTGCTTCGTGCGCAATCTGCTATACGTGAAAAGGCGGCCCTCACGCGCATATAAAAAGTCCATTTTAAGTCATCACTATCTACAAACACTAAAAATAAGACATTAAAACCTTTCTAAACTACGAACTTGTCCACAATCTTGCGATTTGTGTCAGTCATTCAACTACCTATATAATGTGCCATTTCAAGGTCTATAAGTGGCTGCCATTCTTGGATTCTGCGCATTTTATGCAAGGACAGGGGACACTCTTGATTTCTCCTACACACTTTTTATCATCGCGCTGGCGCTCCCGATTTTTTTGTTGAGGCCTGATCCCCTCGCGTTAGTTTGTCAAGACTCACAAAATGTGCACACTCTGAGCCATTCATTTCACGCGTGACTACTCCCCGAGCGTTCTTATTCCGACTATATTAGAAATAGGGCCCCGTACATTCTAGCATCTCCAGTTGATCTTATTAGTGCACAACCTTGGCATTTTGATTTACCAAGGCATCAACTAGCCCACCCCCCGCAGCTACGCAGAAACATACGGTGTCCCAAAGATCCCATCTGCAGATCCCGCCTTTCTACTTTCCTACCTTTTTCCCCTCTCGGATCACTAATGTTGGTTCTAGAAGACCATATAAATGCATTTGGTCCACAAAGAAAGTAGTGCGCGGAATCTCCAACTTCGCTCACTTCAAGTTTCAGGATATAAGTTTCGTGTCTCCAAACAGGTCAGGACAAAAAAATTGTTTGATTGCAGCCCATTAGAGGACTTTTTAGGAGTTGGGGTAACGGCTCTCGGTCGGAAAAACTTTTTTTTTCCTTCTTTTTTGTTAATTAAAAACAAAACTGCAACTTTGAAACCTGTTGTTTGTATTAATAAGTTAATCAAACTCTAAAAATCAAGTTGATCGTACTCCACAAATTACATCTGTCGCTTCGACCATTATGAAACCCACCATAACATGCCTTAAGGAAACGGTTTAATCCTCTTTTTACATTCAGAATAGTTAAAAATCGATTAAAAAAAACAAACGTTTAGGATTATTTTTTTTTGGTTTCATACCTCTCTATTAGGGTCTGGTTTAGTCTCTCTTGACATGACCCCGTAAAGTAAAAGGGAAAAAAACACTTTGTCCGTATTCAAAATTCAGGGTTTCGGTCGAGTTTTCGGAGTGATGAGGACAACTCACCACTACATTTTTTTTTCCTGCCTCATTTGCCCGTTCATGGTGTTGTTAATAACTATTTTACTAACATGCATTTTGCTGATTCTAGAACTCTGTTATCTTAATGTGTTGCAGATATCCTTTGAGAAAAGCTTATTCCACCCAACTTTCAAGTTGATTCTATCTTTGGCATTTTGGTTGTGTATTAGCAAATGTTGCATCTCAACACTCCCATAGACTACTGTACTGTAAAATTTCTGTACGGACAGAAAATATACTAGATGATTAATTTCAAAATTTCTTGCAGAGACGATCAAATTGCATGGGCACACCTACTATACTTCACCTAACGGTTCAGATGATACAAAAATCTCAATTTGGGGGTAAGAGGGTTGTTTTTTGCGGGGGGGGGGGGGGCTGTGATCACCCAAAATGACCCAACTGCTCACAAGATATTTAAATATGGCTGGGACTTTGAGAGTTTATTCTTTTGCATTGCTAGTGCTTACAAGCCTCACCTCTCATATTTAAAGTTGGTTTCACCAATTCCTCTTTGAGAACCTATACTCAGAAATTCAAGAGCGACACACTGAAATTTCACTTCTTAACGTTACAGGTAGGTAGCATGTATGTATTATACAACATTTTTTTTAAAACTTACTGTATGGGGGGTCCACGTGGAATCAACATTTTGTTTTTCGTTCCCACCATGTTGTAAACCACATTATTTTGCCCAAAATTGTAGGTAATTGCCTATATCAATGCGCAATATTTGGTGGGAAAAAATTTCAAATCGGCAATGGCGTGTTTATGCAGTAGCATAAAGAAAGCATTTTTGGTGGCGCTATGCCCAAAACTTGTTTTGCCCCCTTAAATTGTAGTGGAGTAACTTTTTTTCATTTTAATTGCAGGCAACAATGCAAATGTATTGATTCTTATTTATTATGGGCCAAATTTTAGGGTTAAAAGTTCTTTTGAAAAGTAATTTTCCATTTTTCGGTGGGAGATTTTTTGGAAAGCCATTTGAATTGTCACAATGATTTTTTATCCCTCTTATGTGATCGTGTTGATGAACCCCATCAGTGTTTGGTAAAAATTCCAATGGCCCCCAAACATCCAATGGCAAAGTGTTGTTTAGAGGGGGTCCAAATGGAACCCCCTTACACACTAACAGAAGTGTGCAACACTTTATACACGTAAGTGTTAAAGGTGCATTTCATGACATGATTCTAGCTCACACTTCCTGTTTATTCAGTTCACTAGTCTCCTGAGAGTAAATAGTCATTTATTCAGACTTTTAGATGATCCGACCGTGCGCTCTCTTGTCGGTTATGAGCAAAATGCTTGTTCCCAGGTCCTATAGGCCACTCATGCCATCATTTCCGGTGACCCCTAAAAATTGCGAATTTTTTACAGATACGACTGATTGCAGTGAGATTAGGTACACATGAAATTTAATGTTGACAGTTCAGATGATATAAAAAAATCTTGACAGAATTTTTTAAAGTAAATAGGGGGGCGGGGGGGAGGTGTGGATCACGAAATGCCCCTTCAGGCTTCGAATAGTACCCAGGTTACACATGCACAGTGCATGTTAACTTTTCTTTATGTGCATGTAACGTTTGTATCCGGCATGCAAATGTGCATGAAATTTAAAACTTTGTGAATCCAAAATATATGTATTTTTAGCTTAATTATTTAATAGAAAGTCAGTCATGTGAAGGACAAAATTGTTTGAGCCCACTGTCAATAGTGCTAAACGTACCAGAGTGTGCTATGAATAAAGGCTAGTAGTAAACACCAATTGTTTACAATTAGCCTGTGCTCAGTAACTTTCACAATGTGCATGTAAATTGTTGAAGTAACATGCACCAGTGCAATGTATTCTAAAATTGTAATTCAAAATTTAAAATACTCATGTTGTCACAGATGTGAAATTAGGCATGTGTATTGTTGCGAAACTGTTAATGAATGCCGAAAGGGTT
Source organism: Ophioderma brevispina (assembly GCA_023653785.1). Taxonomy (NCBI): domain Eukaryota; kingdom Metazoa; phylum Echinodermata; class Ophiuroidea; order Amphilepidida; family Ophiodermatidae; genus Ophioderma; species Ophioderma brevispina. The sequence continues at coordinate 9,998 of JAMKCH010026894.1, forward strand.
TTATTCCAACTAAAGGGTCCCACACTACTAAAGTACACTGTCCAACTAAAATAATGCAAGGGCGGGGCACCCTGTACATTAAACTATGAGTAAAAGATGTCTTTAGACAGTGGTGTGTAACCAGGTTGTTTGGAGGGGTTTCGGGGGGGGGGGGTGGGCAAAGGTGGCATATTTCAGGGGGGGAAAGCATATGGGTAATTCCATAAATAAGGCACAACCTTGTAAAATACCAAAAGTGATTGTTTCATGGCATTACCGTTAAGAAAGTACATAGATATATGTTAAAGTAATAGTGGCACACAATTGTTATCTAGTGGTGTATCTTCATTTGAAAGATTACAAGAATTTTTCTATTGCAAATTGGAAACTGTATTTTTGAAGAAAAAAAATCTAAATTATCACATTTTGTATTTTTTTTTTGCGAGGCCAAAATTTTGGGAATTTAACTTTAAAGTAATTTTTAGAGCCTGTGGTGGGTTAAAGTAATTAAAATGTGCATAAATGATATCTTTGCAGGAGCATATATCACGGAAAGATGGTTTCCTCATGTAACTTGGGTGGGGGGGCCCCAAAAAATTGTTTACTAGTGAAAAACTTTACATATGAGTTTTGAATCCTTTTAAAACCAAAATGTGGGTTTTTTAATGCTAGTATGGGTGGCATTATCTAGTTTTAATAATTTAGCATGGAATTTAGTGAAAATACACAAACTAGAAAATTGTGACCAATTTTAGTTTTTGCTGGAGCCATTGGTGTCCCGCCAAATATTACGTGGGGCGTATGATTGGTGCTACATTCAGGATTCGTAACACAAATTGTTTGCTGACAATGCAACTTAATTTGCTTCATATTGTTGGTTGCTTTGATGGAACAAAATATTCAAATACTTACACTTTCATTCTGATTTGAAAAAAAAAGCTAATGAATATTTGGTGTCCCGCTTACACGAGGGAACCGGAGGTACTCATTTTCCTAATCACAAATTTGTCAAAACATATCTTTTGCTCCTTAAAGTGGGACTTCTGTTGCGTCATTTGAGCACTTTTATTGAAACAAAGGGACAAAAACTAGTTGTTTAAAAAACATGCCTTTGATACCCCAATTGAAAAAACGTTTCCTCGAGTTAAGCGGACACCAATTGTATGCTTGCACAGGGAAACCTTGTTGTTCCTACTTTAATCCACTATTTTGGGTATTACTTGTCTAAGTTTAGTTACTAGAATGTTTGCTTTATCTCAATTTTGTGAAAAATCCCCTAAAATGAAATTTGCTTCGTAAACTTATGTTCATTAAAAAGCTAAGGAAAAGCTATTTTGTTATTTATGGGATCAAACAGCTATGTCACAAGTTGTGTGCCTCATTATAGGAATACCCATATATTAATTTTTTTTTAGTATAATTGTTTTCTTTTTTTAATTGCTTAATTTTTTAGGGGGGGAACGAGGGGGGGGGGAAGATTCCACATGGGTCCCCCCCTGCCCCACCCCCACCCCCGGGTTACACCATGGTCAGTCTCGCCACATTGTCTTGGATCATAGGAAACAAAAAAAATACACCAGACCACCCCCTTTAATTCAGCTCCAGGGACAAAATTGTCACAGAATTTGCGATTGGAGGGGACGTTCAATCCAGGCAGCATTTGTGATTATGGAAAAGAACACCTCTTGCTGCAAAAACAATGACAGTCAGTTGACATGTGCTGCAAAGCTCTTCCAGAAATATCCAAAACAATCGATGTCTGTCTGCACGTCTTAGCCAGCTTAGTGTAACAACGTACACAGTTGAGAAGGACAGTGGAGCAGTTCGTCAGTTTTGTGCGTTATACAATTTCAATCAGCATTCGTTGCCTGAAATGAAAAACAATTTTAGTAGTACAGGATGTTAAGAACAAATGTTTTATATTTTTCTGAATTGTAAACATACGTCTACAACAATATTACCATTGACATGAATGAAAGGAGAGTCGTTAACAATGAGGATGGGCTCATTTGCACATGCATCTAAAACTAGAATTTCGCGGTTCTCGGCTTTCACCGCTCGCTTATTCAAAGAAATATAAGCTGTGGCAGGTCCATGCCCTTTTGACCTTAGCACATGACCTTTGGGACTCATCAACATATGAGGGATCCCATGTGCACCTATGACACAGTTGGTTTCAAATTGAACTTCAACTTTTTCAATTGAGGGTCATTGTACATTTTTAGCCATTTTAATTGACCTCACATGACATTTTGACATCGGCACATTGACTTGACCTCCTCAACATTATGGATCCCCATGGTGCACCTATGGACAGAAAGTTGGTTCCCAATTGAACTTCAACTTTACAATTGAGGTCAAATTTTACATTTTTAGCCCATTTTCAACTTGGACCTCACATGACCTGTGCCCTCAGACATGGACCTTTGACCTCATCAACATATCAGCGATCCCATGGTGCATTATGACAGAAGATTGGGTCCATTGAACTCTAATTTTTCATTGAGGTCAATTTTACATTTTTAGGCCCATTTTTCAACTTGAAATCCTCACGCTTGACCTTTGACCTCGGCACATGACCTTTGACCTCATCAACATATGAGGGGTCCCATGTGCAACCTATGACAGAAGTTTGGTAGTTTGGAACATGACCTCAGATGACCTTTGACATTAGTCACTGATCTTTGACGTCATCCACATACGAAGGAACCCATATTGCACCTTAAGGGTTATAGGAGGCTAATGCTGGAAATAATCGATCGATTTCTTAATTTTTGGATATATATGGGTATTTTAATTGATGTAGGTGGACAAATTCTGAAATAAAAAATGGGGGTCACAGACTTGTTTTTGAACTATGGCTGTTCAAAAGTGTATTATTCAAAAAATTTACAGAGCTCTATGGGAAAAACCCATTAAATGTTGTAGTTTTTCAGGGCAATAATAAAAAATATTAAAAAAATTGAACGATTTTGATTTTTCTACGTATGTTAAGGAACCTTTATAAGATCTTTTCGGCCCACCAAATAAAAATGGGTGTCACCGACGTAGTTCGAGAAAACGACGAAAAATAGCCTTAAAATTGCAATTTTCCTTTCCAATGTGTCCTTTTGCCATGAAACAAAAGCGCAGGGCTTCCTTGCGTACTGACTGTTCACAGAGAAATAAGCGCAAATCCATGCCTAGTACGCGTTCGCAAGAGAATTGGTTCTTGTTGACCACAGGAAGCAATAAACTGTTGTGGAGTGGGTGGGGCGGTGGGTGGGGAGGTTAATGGCGGGGGAGAGTGAGCGGGGGAGCGAGGGGAGAGTGAGTGAGTGAGTGAGTGTGATATGAGTGCATTGCGAACTTTTGTTTTCAAATAGGAAACAGATCGGTTTAAAATATAGGCCTATAGGGGCCTACAAGGAAGGAAAATATAAAATTGAGGTAACTTCGGGGCATGTAGGATAATTGAATAAGGGTATCTAGTTTATTGGATTTAATTTGATCAGATAAAACTTTCCCCACACCATATGTTTCCTATTAAAAATCGGGGGTGGTGTTTTTGTACGTTCTTAAATTTGGTGGTTTTATGACAGATTCCAGAAAACAAAGTGTGAAACCAGCTAGAAAAACGTCTGTTGCCGTTTGCCTTTATAGGCCTACAAGAGCCAATATCTCGCAATTTCCGAAATTGAGACACATACTTATGCGGATGGACATTTAAGTCTAATTGTAGTTGTATCAGAAAACTTTACTTCCCATAGATAGGCCTAAAGGGCAATTTGTTCGCCTGGAGCAGGAAAGAGAGGGGAATGTTTTTCGGGATCTTGCTTCAAATGTCAAGAAACTGAGTTTTATAGGAACACATGAATGTGAAATGGTGGGGGAAAGTTTAAAACTAGTTTAAAGCTAGTTTAAAAAAAAAAACTCTTTTCCTCTTTTTGTATTATATTGTTAAATTGAAAAACAAAAGTTAGTAGACACATATATATATATTATTTTAGCATCTGCTATCAGTAGAGTCATTGAAGTGTAGTGGATTAAGGTTTAGGGGACTGTAATCTTAAGCTCCTGGTTCGAATCTATGAAGGTACATATAAGTTTTATTTATATGATGATTAAAGTAGTAATTGGTGGAACTTCGAATGTGTGTATTACCAGATGTTGTTATAAAGTGGTTTAAATCTTATTTCTTAGGTTTCCCTTTGTTTTGCCTTTTTTCTGAAAATGGTTGCCGAAATATAACTTTTTTACAACCAGTGGAACGTAAATACAATGTTTGTATGATGATGCATAGCTACAACTTGGAAAAATGAATAACGTTTTAATCTTAATTATTGTTTAACAAAATTGGTATTATGCGACGCGACACATGAAATGAGGCAAAAAAAACTACAACTAAAAAAATGCAACATTATTGTGGTGAACTGTGCATGGCATCACGCGCACCTAGAAAGATCTCCATACGCTCTGACTGCGAGTGCGTATAGTGGCAGCGCAAACGGACACGCAGGATGCCGAAGCCTTTTCTCTTCAATTATTCTCTAAACCCTTAACCTTAAGTCTTGTGTAAATCGGCTAGCTTAAAATTTTCAAAGGCACACCAATTTTCAAATGAACTGACTTTTGTACAAGTTTCCATGGAGGAAGGACCACATTTCCCCCTCCCCCAAAAAATGCCATTGGCAGTACTTTTGGCCCCACCCCCCTCATTTTGCAAAGGTCTGGTTTACTCCACTTATTACACATACATACACATCACAGACATCGCGTATCGCAAAAATTTCTACCTCTCCTTTTCCAATTCAAGCTCATGGGTATAAAAATGAAATGTTCTTAAAATGGGCTGGGCAACCCGTGCATGCAAAAACAGATGTGGATAATTCATTATTTTTAGGGTGTTATGTAAGAACAGTGGTGGTCTAATGACTCGTAAGGAATGCTTGCTTACCTTCTACGATGTTGATTCCTCATTCCCTCTCCGTCCTTTCCACCTCCCCTACTCTCTAACCACCCCACCCTCGCTTTGTTCCCCACTTTCAGTCCACTCATCCCCCCATCCCCTCTTTCCTGACCCCATTTATTTCTCCCTATTGCCCTCCCTCCCTCCATCGTCTATTCCTCCCCGACCCTCCCCCCACATCACCCTATCCCAAACCCTCCAAATCCCCCTCTCTCACGCCTGCCCACCCCACACCGCGACCCTTCCTACCCCCTTGTTGGAACAAATTGCTTGTCTTAGGCAGGGATGCAGAAACCTCCCATAAATATATCTTCCCAAATATATATATTCATGTTCGATCACCCTGTATGACGGCCACCCCCCCAAGTAGTAGTGAAGTCATACCCACCACTCTTCTCTTTCGTCTTACCCTCGACAAGCTAAACATGCTGCAGGGGGCGGGACGGGACGGGAATCAACATCGGGAGAAGGTAAGCAAGGAATTCCTTACGAGTCATTAGAAACCACTGTTCTTACGGACTCATACCGGAATCTGTTAACCTTCAATCCGATGTGATGTAACAATTGCATTACATCGCCAGATTAGCACAGGTACTAGGGCGGTGCAGGATGCAAAAAAAAAAATGTCACACCTTGATTGCGGAATCGAAATGAGTATGAAATATGAATTGGCAAGCAATTCAGAAGTAGTAAGAGCAGCGCAAGGTCCATGCCCATACAAATAGCATAACCTAAGCACACACTTACTCAGAGAATAATTTGCTGAGCCCCTTAAGAGTGGGCTCCTGCAAAAAAAAACTGGCCAGATAAGCGACGTACCTAGAGGATACGTCACATACCCCAGCACCCCCTGTGCACACAACTGCGCATAACTGGAGGTTACTCCCAATTATGTGGTCTACAATGTCTTCAGAGCAGCTCGGGCCATTAGACCCAATCGCCACCCTCTGGGCCCTGACGGGCCGAGAGGAAGGTGCATCCCCGTGAGCGGAGACTGAGGAGGCTAAAGCCAAAATCCCTCAGCCGAAAAATCCCTGCTGCAGGGACCGATGCCATCAGGGTGGAGACCAGCGCAGTAAAGGCCAACAAATCACCCGTAACGAACGGACAATGCGTAGGGCTAAATCGCCGCAAATCTCTCGAACCTTAACCCCCGTGATAAAAGGTCCGTTGTAACATTAATTTCACTGAGAAATTAGCAACCGCCCATCAACACGAGGGTTCGTTCGAGGAAACCTTCCACCGCTAAAATCCCGAAGGGTAATTGAGGCCACCGGGGGTGACCAGCAAGCAGGGGCCGGCCGACTAAATGCGCCACCCCGCCTCGCCGTAAATGCCAAACACTCCTGCCGCCCAGAACTCCGGTGGAGCGCCGGCGTAAGTATTGAGGCCAGCGTATTGAGCAGGATAATCGCCCTTACTAAACAGGCGAGCGTGGCCCAATATCGCTGAAGAAAACACCCGTCCAAGCAGACATTGATTCCCTGAATGGGGATTCAAGCTGATGAATGGGTATTTGTCCTCGAAAATCGACCGGCAAATCCCTCATTGAATGGTCCTTTGTTTGGTCCAATCCGGGATTTCAGACCATGGACCAGCACGAGGAGATTCGCCCGGGCAAAGCGGCCGCAGCCGACGATACAAATTACTAAGTTTATATAGAAATTTATATAAAGCTTTCCAACAATCCTACAACTCCTTTAATCAAAGCCCTACCTCGTTGACATAAGGGCTGCAAGGAAGCAGTAAGGAAACAGGTAGTAAACCCACAAGTGTCGCTCATTGGTGAAGTATGGTCGGCATAATTATCAAATGTCAACAACCGACGCATCTTGAAAATCGCAACCAAAGGCGTGTCGTTCCATTTCCAATTAGCCTTCTCACAAAACATTGTAATCACATATATCCCGTTAAATATATATAAATATACTTACACTATAAGATGTCGTGGGAAATAAGACTATCGATATGACCGTGGCGGCAGTGCCACGCTCTACTCTAGTCAATCTATGGGTGTGAAATTATGCGGGTTTTGTATGTTGACAAACCCGACGCGAAGTCATCCACATGCGCAAAGTCAAGGATATAAAGTCCTTAAAATACCGAACTTCGCAACGAAAAATGACAAACTACAGCCCGCAGGGACGAAAAATGACTTTAAGCAATTTACACAAGGTTCAGGACACAACTAGTAGCTTAAATTTGACCAAAAATTCGACAACTTACGGGAGCTAAATACTTAACGTTACCGCACTGGTCGAACCCAAACGGAAAAGAGGAAGAGGCTTGTGGGGATGACGTCCCTTGGGGGGTGTCGTCATAAGGTGATCGAAATGAATATATATTATGTGGAATATATCTTTATGGGAGGTTTCTGCATCGCCTAAAGACATCATTTTTACATCAACCTCGAATTGAAAGGTACCAGATTCCTGTATGAGTCTGACTATTATCATTATGGGGTAAATTGCCATAAGTTGAATTAATTTCTGGAATTGTAATGTAAGCAGAAATTGATTGTTATTATTGTGGGCCATCTGTAGCCCAAGAGCTTCCCATGCTTTTTTTTTGTTTCATCTGTCCCTGGGTATTTATGTACAATTCATGCAAACTGGATGAAATCATTCAAAATTGCCTCTGGCTTTGGCAGCAATAGTATGGTATGTGGGTAGTCCATGAAGTTCGGTCCGAAAAGTGTGCATTTGTTGAAAATTTTAAAGTGCCAAATCATTAAAATGGGGATGGTATTAATTGATGCAAAGGCTGAATTTCAGAAACCTCGATACATTAAGCCTTGCCAAGCAAATAACACCTCACGTAACAGGTGACATTTTGCCCCTATGCTATTATGTGTGAAAATTACCTGGATGCTACATAGACACCTGGTGTCCATGTAGAGTCGGTAACATTAACTGCTAAGTATATTTAAATAAGCCTTGCTCGAGCCAATGAAGCTAAAGTTGTCTAACCATTGGTTTTTTCACTGGGGCAGGACCAAATTTCCTTCTCCCACCCTCAAAAAGGCCCTTGGCATTCCCGTTTGCCCCCCCCCCCCCCTCATTTCAAAGGTCTGGTTACTCCACTGATACACATACATACAACATACAGACATGCGCTGATATCGCAAAATCTACCTCTGCTTTTCAATTTCAAGTCAGGGTATAAAAATAAATGTTCTAAAATGGGCGGGGCCACCGGTGCACATAGGCAAACAGATGTGATAATTCATTATTTTTAGGTGTGTTATGTAAGAACAGTGGTTTCTAATGACTCGTAAGGAAGGCTTGCTTACCTTCTCCGATGTTGATGAACAATGGCATTGTCCTTTAGGCAGATTCAGAAACCTCCCCATAAATATATATTCCACATATATATTTCATTTCTCGATCACCCTGTATGACGACCCCCCCCCACGTGACGTCATACCCACATCCTCTTCCCTCTTTTCGTCTTAACCCTCACAAGATAACCTCCTGCAAAGGGGTCGTGACGGGCTCGGAATCAACATCCTGAGAAGGTAAGCAAGTCATTCCTTACGAGTCTTAGAACACCACTGTTCTTACAATGACTCATACAGGAATCTGCCTTACCTTCAATCCGATGTTTGATGTAACAAAATTGGCCATTAACATCCGCCAGCATTAGCCACAGGTACTAGAGGCGGTGGCAGGATTCAAAATGTCACAACACACACAGCACCTGGATTGCGTGAATCCCGAAATGAGTATGATATTAATTGCAAGCAATTCAGAAGTAGTAAGAGCGGCGCAAGGTCACATCCATACAAATAAGCATGAAACCTAAGCACACCACCACTTACTAAGAGAATATTTCGCTGAGCCCGGCCCCCTGAAAGAGTGTCTCCTGCAAAAAACAACTGGCCAGATAAGCGACTTACCTAGAGGAGACGTCACCCGAAACCAGCCCCCCCTCGTGCACAACACACGGACGGGCGCATAACTGAGAGTTTTACTCCAATTATGAGGGTCTACAAGGCTTCAGAAGCAGTCGAGCCATTAGACCCAAATCGCCACCCGCCTTGGGCCATGACGGGCCTAGAGAAGGGGCATCCCCTGTGAGCGAGACTGAGGAGGGCCTGAAAAGATCCCAAATCCCTCAGCCAACTCCCTGCGCAGGGAACCGAGGCATCATGGTGGAGCCCATCCGCAGTAAAGGCCAACCAATCACCCGTAAAGAACGAGACATGCGTAGGGCTAAACACTCCGCAAATCTCTCGAACCGTAACCCCCGTGATAAACGGTGCGTTGTACACATTAATGTCTACTGAGAAATTAGCAACGGCCCATCAACCGAGGGTCGTTCGAGAAGACTCATCCACGCGAAAATCCCCGAAGGGATTGAGGCCACCGGGGGTGACCAGGCAAAGCAGGCCGGCCGACTAGTAGAGCAAGCCCCGCCTCGCTGAAAATGCCAAACACTCTGCCGCCAGAACTCCCCTCGGGAGCGACGGCGTAATGAGTGGAGGCCAGCGTAATTGACCCAGGATAATCATCCCGCCCGTACTAAACATGAAGCGTGCCAATATCGCTGAAGAAAAACAGCCGTCCAGCAGACATTGATTCCCTGACTGGGGAATCAAAGCTGATGAATGGGTATTGTCTCGAACATCGACCGGCAAATCCCTCGGTGAATGGTCCTTGTTTGGTCTAATCCGGGATTCAGACCATGGACCAGCACCGAGAAGATTCGCCCGGGTCAAAACGCCAGCAGCCGACGGATAACAAATTTTTACCTAAGTTTAGAAGAGAAAATTTTATATAAAAGCATTTCCAACAATCCTACAACTCCTTAAAATATCAAAGGCCATACCTCGTTTACATAAGGGCTGCAAGAAAGCAGTAAGGAACGAGGTAGTAAACCCACAAGTGGAAAACGCCCCATTGTGTGAAGTAAGGTCGTATCAAAATTATAAAATGTAAACAAACGCCAACCGGACGCCATCGTTTCTTGAATCGCAACCAAGGCGTTGCTGTCCATTTCCAAATTACAGATTCTCACAAACATTGTAATCACATATATACAGACTCAAAATTATATAGTAAATATACCTAACACATATAAAGATAGTGGTGGGAAATAGGACTATCGATATTAACGTGGCGGCAGTGCCACGCCCGACGCTAGTCAGTCTAAAATGGGGTGTGGAAATTATGCGTGTTTTTAATGTTGACAAACCCACGCAAAAGTCAAGGTATAAAGTCCTTAAAATACCGACTTCGCAACGAAAAATGACAAAACTACAGCCCCAGGGACGTAATAATGACATTTAACAGTTTACAACAAGGTTCAGGACTACCTCAGTAGCGAATCTGACCAAAAATACTTCTACAAATTTTAACTGGACTAAATACTTACCGGTCCGCTCACCACCGCACTTGCGAACCCAAGACGAAAACGATAAGAGGATGTGGGTATGGATGGACGTCACTTGGGGGGTGTCGTCATACAGGGGATCGAAAATGATATATAGTATGTGGGAATATATATTGATGGGAAGGTTCTGACTCTGCCTAAAGACAATGCAATTTGTTTACATACATCGGGATTGAAGGTAAGGCAGATTCCTGTAAATGAGTCGACTATTATCATTAATGGGGTAAAGTGACAATAATTTGAAGGGGGAATTTCTGAAATTTTAAATGTAAGGCATGGAATTGATTGTTATATTGTGGGCACTGTAGCCCAAGAGCTTCCCATGCATTTTTTTTTTCATCTGTCCCTTGGTATTCATGTACAATTCATGCAAAACTGGGTGAAATCATACAAAATTGCCTCTGGCTTGGCAGCAATAGTGATGGTAAATGTGGGTATGTTCCATGAAGTTCGGGCCCCAAAATCTTGACATTTGTTAAAATTTAAAGGCTGCCAAATCATTAAAATGGGGATGGTATTTATTGTTGCAAAAGGCTGAATTTCGAAAAATTGTGACATTAATGCTTGCAAAGCCAATTAACACCTCAACGTACAGGCTGACATGTTTGACCCTATGCTATTTATGTGTGAAAATTACCTGATGGCGACATAGGACACTGGTCTGGTGTCCCCATTTAGAGTCCGGTAAACATTACGGCTAATATATTTTTTAAATAAAAGCCTTGATCGAGCCAAATGATAAAAGATTGTCTAACCATTGGTTTTCAACTGGGGCAGTATAACATTTCAAACAGCCTCAGCCTCATCAATATTACAGCAGTTCCTTTCCATCTCCATGTTGCATCAGATACCGACTCTACAGGCGGACACCACACTTCCTTTAAAGAATATTTTTTTCCTGACATCGTCATATTCCCCTCAGTACATATACCAAATAAACCCTATCAAATACTACTTCATTGGAAGTGTGTTTTATTTAAATACCCTTAATCTGCAAGAGCATGGTCTTGCTTTAAAAGATACCGACACTACAAATGTTGCACCGACAACATGGTTGAACCACGGCATACTTCTCTTTCACAATTTTTGAATTCCCATCTAACAAACAAACACCCATATTTGCATTAAATTTACTTATACACATATAAGATAAGACACAGTACAATTTGTTTTAAAGTATCATGTTAAAAACCTCCTATGTTTTAAGCTACTGAACGACACTACATGCAATTTTTAAGCGGACACCACGTGTAGAGTTGGTAAATTATTTTTCCAACAGGATCACTTCAGATTGGATGACATATTTCTTGTCAAACAAGTTACATGTGGTGGACTGTAGCTTCTGAATTATTGTATGTCTCTCCATTTTCATTGTTCTATATAAAGACATTTTTAAAAAATTTTAAAATGGCATTTTGAAATTGTGCAATTTTCTTATTCACACATTTTTAATATCAAAAAACAGGGGCGGGGAACACCACAAATTCTTGCATGTCCAAAATTTCATGAGTGAGTAGACTTCATTGTTTGATATTTTTTGAAACCTTGGTATGGGTACTATTAAAAAAATTAACCCTGTGATGTTATCAATTTGGGACAAAAGCAAAGGAAAATACATAGACAATATTCCAAATTACACCTACCCCATTTTTGGAAAAACCCCCCCCAACTTCACTTCAATGGACAGACCCATGTGCAAAAAAAAACCCAAAATTGGTGTCAAAATAAACAAGACATACCTTCAGCTGTTATTTTCATCACATTCCCGGTTAATTTCTATTCTTCCTCCTAAACACTCTTCTTGCCAGTGAGTTTGCAAATTGCCCTGTGATTCTGAATATTTCAGCACACGATCATGAAACCGGAATGATCTCCACTGCCTGGTACTCAATTTATCTGGGAAAAAAAGGGACCGCACCCTCAGTCTTGTTTTTCCCCTGCATAAGATTGCACTACAATATAAAAAAAAAGAGGCATCTTATACAAACATTTGTGCTTAACAATCACAACACAATACACCATCCAGAACTGATAACTTTGGGGAGATCTTGTGACCATGAGGTGCCATGGGTGCTGGATCACGAAATTGGGGAAATCATTACAGTTTAGCCCTTATCTTAATAGGTTTTGGATGTTTATGCAAACACTAACGATCCCTCCCCCCAGTACGTTGTTATTAGTCCAAAACGTTGCTAGTCCGAAGAGTCGATAGTCCACAAGCTGTTTTACCCCATGGCAAATTGTTGTCCTCTTATTTTTAAGAACAAATTTAATTCATGGCGACACAATTTTGACAACTGATTAGGTAGGTAACATGCAAGAGCTATTATCTCTGGCAAAAATCAGAGACAAATCATTTGCGGGAATCTTGCCATATAGGCCTACAAGGGTCTGATTGTACATATAGCGCCTCTATATGCCCATTCTCCATAGAAAATAAATTGAAACCTAGATTTTGAAGAAAATCATATTTGCCCGCAATGAAATTTCGTAAAATGTACACAGGATGTAACTTAATGGACTAAATAATCCAAATCAGTTGTCCAAAAGTGTGTCGCCACAACTGGTGATATTTGTTTTATTCTGGTTTTTTGCATAATAATGAGACTTTCAAACAGCTGTGCCGAAACGTCGCTGTCCACCACCATAAAATTCCTATCCTTAGAGGTGGCGTCATTCCGAAAACCGTTTTGGGTTCACAAGTAAAAAAAAAAAAAGGTTCGCTATCAGGGCCGTAGCCAGGGGGTTGCAACGCACCCCCCCCCCCCCAAATGACAAAGGTCTCGCTTTATTCATGTTTGAAGGTCCCTTTGTCATGTCGAAGTTTGGCGACTTGTTTGAAAATTTATGTTCATTTGTAAGTGGTTGTTATTATCTGAATAACTATAAACTATATTCAATGCACTGGTCAAATACATGTACTACTTTATTACACATTACTACTATTATGATAGGGTGCATCAAATGCCCCCATGCTGAGCAATTTTTTTCTACCTAATCTTAAAATGTGTTCCATTATGTCTATCAAACATTCTCTGTCAAGTTAAATCAAATCCACAAAGGTTTATTTAGAGGGTGGCCACCGTTGACTTTAAGTTTTGTACATGAAGTCAATGGTCCCATTGCCCCGAGTTTTTTGTATAAGTTTTGGACAAACACAGAAAAATGATGAGCTTCATTCTCATTCTTGAATTTTGTGGTCCAGAAATTCACGAGATGTACCTTATATTAATAAAAGGCAAATAATTTTCCAAAATTCCAGCCAAAGTCATCCTTCAATGGCAGAAAAGATTATTTTAACTAAATTCATTTCAGTTGAGGGAAGACAACTGTGGAAATACCCATGTTGTTGGCCGGCAGGAATCATTCTATGCAAACTTTCCATCTCACCGATGACTTTTTGTTTTCTCAATATTGCAGTTTTCGCTTAAATTGTTTACTGCGAGGGTGCGTCTCGCGCCAAAAAAGTACACATCATAATCAAAAGTTTTAAATTTTAAAACCGGAGGGTTCGTCAGAATTGTAAATTCATCATTTCCTGAAGATTAGAGCTTCGTAACACTTACCCCATTTTCCGTGGCAGCAATTTAAAAAAATTAATGTAAAATACCCGTACGCCATCACCTTGGAATATACAGGGGTCAACAAACTTTCTTATTTGTGGGTTTCAATGGAGGGGCAGATTTGACATTAAAAAGCCTCAGTTGTAAAACTGCAAACACCATGAGTCACTAATTTTCCAGCAAGGTTTCATAAAAAAATTTCAACGTTTTTGAATGTTAAAATACCATTTTCAATAGGATGTACATTTTATGGGAAAGTGCCCTCAGAGCCCAATTTAACAGTAAAAATGCATTTTCTAGAAGGAAGGCAATGGTGAGATAAAGTTGCCGCACAGCATGATTCCCCCCCCTATACCCCCAAAACATGGGTATTGCCACCCCCCCAAAATTAAGCAAAATTGAACAACAAATAATTGAGTTCCAAATGAGTGACAATTTGGCAGCCATTTGGATTTTGGGTTTGATGGGGGCACCTTGGGTTTTGCACTTGTTTTGTTTTTTTTTCTTCAAAAGTTGCTATCAGGGTTATTAAAGTCCCCACCAAATGAGCCTGTGTTTCGAAGTGATCTGAAACATTACCTACCATCTATAGCCCTCACCTCTATTAGGTGCTTGTTTCCGAGCGCCTCTGACACATATTTTTTCTCATTTATCTCCCGAAATTTCAGCTTCCAAATCCACTACTTTTGCAAAGAAAACAACAAACTACTGCCGTTAATGGTTCTGAATAAGGCCTTGCAATATCATGCATTATCGCTTCTATTATCAAAACCGCAAGTTCGTTTTACCACGATACTTCATGGTAAGTGTATGCAGGTGGCCATGCTCTCAATTAATTTGGGAGAACAAGATACATTAAATCGGGAACATATCACGCACCTCAGACTTTCTGCTAAGTAAATGTTAATTCGCTGATGTAGAGCATAGGCATTAGAATAAGACCGTTTGCCCAGCTTCAAACTGGCTCACTCTAACTTGTTTAGGAGCCATTGATTCACAACACAAACCCTATGCCATATCATAATTCGGAGCAGCCTCAACAGGTTGCATAGCAAGGCTTGAAAACCGGGCTTGAACCATAACCAACTAACCATTACCAATGTACATGGTAATAACGTCAGTACATCGGTGAATACCGGGGCGAATATACATGCTAGAAGTGGTTCATACAGCTAAAGCGCTTTAAATTTTTCAAGCAATTAAGCTAGGAATCCCTAAACATACACTTGGTCATAAAACCAGAGAATGCCGCCTGTATGAGGATTCATCTTTCTAGTTATATGCCGTGTGTTCATTGTACTCCTCCTATGGTAACCCCCCGGGGTACTGCGAGGACAGTTGGCATGGGACTCGTTTTTAAAAAACGGCATATACTTGTACCCCACTAGTTGTTTTGCGGTGCGCGCAGACCCTCCAATATTTAAGTAACGCATACCTCCGTCCACATTCCTTAGTATTCGAATAATTGAGAGTGGTGTTTTTGTCAAACGTTGGGGGACTGTGTGCTGGGGCGAGTTGGTGTATAGTGGGGTCGACTTGGTGTGTGTTTGGGGGCGACTTTGACATGGGGCGACTTGGTTTAACCTGTGGGGGTGACTTTGTTGTACTAGGGCGACTTGGCAATGGGGCGAACTGGTTACTGTGGGGCGAGTTGGCGTGGGGGCGACTGGTTTTGGGGGTGACTTGACTTGTATCCAAGTGTGCATATACATGAGCCGCCCCATAAAAACGTCATTCGTCCAAGGGAATCTCCAAACTTGTCAAATTGTCTCCCTGTTGATGCTTTGCTAACCAAACTTTAATAGTGCACATGAATATTATCAATAGTAAGTATCATCTATGTGTGAAATTCTGACAAAATGGAATTTGTTGTGTTTGACAATTTACTACTACTTCAAACAGATCTGTTATATCCCTAACCACTACCCGAACTTAACGTCATCTTTCTGCTAAGAGGCAGAATCCCAACAAATGGATGGTCCGCCCAAATTGTCACTTGCCGTTGAAGCCGACGTTTGCCCGAGAATGTTTTCAGGGGAATGTTTTTGTGACTTAAATTGGAACTGATATATTTTACCAAATAAAATCTGTTTTGTGTATTCTCTCAACTTATATTAGAGATAAAAATTTACTCATGTCTAGTTGGTTTTGGGCAGATCAGTCAGTCGCTGCGATATTGTTATGATGCAATGTGGAAATCGTGGTTAAATAACATACCGGTTTACCCCGCCTTTTTAGTGCCCTCTCCCTATGTATTTCGTTCAAAGACATTGTGCAGCCAAAAATAGATCAGTTTTCATTCCATGGCAACTCAATCAGGTTTTTTTCCTCAATTCTTGCTGCCACATGAAGTGACTAATTAAAAAACTTTGAACTTCAAGTCTATGTAAAGGTATGCTAATATTTCCCATGGAATATTTCACCATGCCAGGCGTAATATTTACATTATTTAATTTGAATTCCACTTTCATTTTGAAACATGCCGGTTGGTGTGAAATATTGTGGGTTTTTGACCTTTGACCCATGGCCTATCCCAATAATTGGGAACTTCACATGGCATTTCTTTACCAGTATGCATTTAAACAGTCTATATTGAATTCCCAAAACATTATGTGTATCAGCTATGACATTTTTGTGTAGCCTTCAATTTTGACACTGACAACATGTCACCTCCAGTTTTCATTAACAACCGGTGCTTTTCGGCTAAACACTCTTCTAACCTTTATCAATCAGTAAATATCCAATTTTTAAACAGTGAAATACAACTAAATCTTTCATTCATTAAGCACCTGGCAATACAAAGAACAGGACTTAGTCCACAACCGGTCAGAATCTTAAGTACAAGTCTTTGAACTTTCATTAAATTTCACTTGAAAATCTATTACGACTATCCTGTAAAGTTGAATAACACTCTAAGGAATACTTCATGTGGAATCGGTTAATATTTATTCGCATGAAGCTTGAAAATTATTGGGATAAAAGTGCGACAAAAATTTGGTCATAAGTCATTACACATTATTTTTGGCATGCGCCCTCCATGGTTAGTTTTAATGGCATATGATATTGTAATATGGAGGATGTCATGCTCAGCAGGACTAACCCAGGCCACACTCGACTCAATTTGAACATTGAAGTTGTTTTTTTTGTAGAAACAGCAAATGAATGCATCATGGTGATACGTACATGCCGAAAATGATGCATTCTCTCGCCAATCAATGCATATCCTTTACAGTCCCCGCCATTCAAAGTACTCTCCCGCACATTCCCTGCTTCCCTGCACTTTTTTCGTATACCGAGCCCTCGCCGAAGTCCCCGACATAATCCCCTCCCCCTTCCAATCCCCCCCCCCCCCCGCACCTTTTCCCGGCCCTAATTCAATTTACGCGACTACATCTCCCTGACGAGACCCGGGCAATTTCCCTTGCAGCAGGGACACATCAATCCACCAATTCCCGCTATGGTTCCGCCGACTTCCCCACAGACCTGGTACCCAGGGCCCAGGGGCCGTGATAAATTTGACACATATGCATTAAAGCTCGACCACGTCGTAGCCCGCGTGGCCACGACTCCCATTAACACATGTTTAACATGGAGTGTGTCCAGTTAGAGTAACCTGACTAACCTAACTCCCAGCTCGAACTCTTTCTTTTTTAAGTTTCGAGTAGTATGAAATAGCAAAGTTCTACATGATTCTGCGAACCTACCCCCCCGGCAAGATCTTGTCATAAACGTCTAGGCCCTCTTCCCATTCATCATTACCTATTGTCCGTTTTTGTTTCTATATGACCCATGTTTTTTTTGCGGAGTGTCTTCTAGCTAGCTAGATGACAATTATCTCAAATAATGGTCATCAAGCTAGCTAGATGACACTTCCGCAAAAAAATACTGGTCATGTATAACCCAGAAACATAACAAAGAATTGGTTTAGAACCCCGTCTACCATTGTCTGGGGGAAGGGGTTATTTAAATGAATTAATTCGCATTAATATGGACACCTGCCATGATCGCAACACTCCTGTAATTAAGGAGTTATTGCGAGACAAAACAAAAACGTCTGTCAAGGCTGAATCACAGCGTACGGTTATTCCATGGGTGTCGCAACAGTTGTCATTTAAAAAAACAATACATAGCTATGGTGGCCCGCTTTGGCCCGTATAGG
>JAMKCH010026895.1:0-18013 GCA_023653785.1 Ophioderma brevispina
GTTGCATTACGCGTGTAGGTGGAATTGTGTTTAAAAAACACGGGGTTTTGTTGGTAGATTTCCACCCGACGCACAGCCCGATTGATGTTTGACTTTGCAATGCTTCTTTTAAGTGATACTTTCCCCTATAGGTTATACATTCAAAACTCTTCTTTTCAACTCATGAAGTTTTGTGTGTTCGGTTTTGATTAAATGTTCTCAGTCATCCCGCTTAGCACCACTTGAATTTATTGTATTCCAGCCAGCCCCAACTCTAGCATTATCACCTATGATTTTTATGTAAGGCTTATTTTGATCGTTACTTGTTTATAACAAACAGAACAAGCTGTCATATTTGAAATGCGTCTTAAACTAGGTGAAGCATTCTTATAATTTCTATAACCTCTCAGGAAGTGCTAGGGTTACAAAACCAGTAGCTAATAGTAGTCATAAATTTCCTATCTAGCAATACTTACAGGTCACTGGACCATCACCATAATTTGGTTATCGGCCCTACGGCTTACAATGTACAGTATAGATGCCAAATTCTGCACCCTTCACTTCACCATCATCATTACGTAGCTCCTAGCTTTTGCTTTATATCTGAAACCTGATTTTCTATATGATTGTGGGAGGTGCTTCATCTGGGACACAGATCCCACTGCATATTTCACTGATTGTGTAGGAGACACAAAATTTGTGATTATTCAGCATGCATAAACCTGTAACTGTCTGTTAGCTGCCATATTTAAATTTGCCTCTACTTCCAGTTGCCAGTTCCCACACTCAAAAATCCCTAAGGTCAACAGTGTAGAAAATCACTTGTAGTATGGCCTTCATGGGGAATTTGTGTATAACTCTTTTAGAAAGTTACCTTTTGCTTTTTCTTGTTATATATGGACTATCCTCAAAAAAGATTTTTGGGTACTAAAAAAACTACTAAAATCAGATGTGGTACAATTAATTAGATGAGCACATCTGTGACTCCCATAGAGGACAAATGGCTAATATGTACTCTTATAAATTTTTTTATTTTTTTTCAATGAAACTCATTGTTAGGCATCTATGAATGAAATATTTGATTTTATGCTGATTATCAGTTATTACAACACATCTTGGAATAATTCATTTCCCTTAATAGTGTTAAATTTGGTAAATAAAAGACCACCAAGTGCTAGTTTTGTAACTAAAATCTATGCCAATTTGGGAGCAAACTCAAAGTGCAAAGCTCAGCAAATTATATACCCATTATTGGTAGAGCTACAAAACACGGAACCAAAAGTTTTATCATTGGTACTAATAAGTAATCCAATTTTAAATTATCTAAGGCCCGGTTACTTCATAGGCGTCAAATATAATCCAAATTATAAACCCTATAAGCGTAAATATAAAAAAATTTCTTCTTTCTATCTCTTTAGATGTTTGAATGTTACTTGTTTTGCAAAGGGCTAACATCCACTCCATTTAAAAAAAAAAAAAAATTTACTATTATTTTTGTGTGGTGTGGGTGTGAGTGCAAAACAAGCCCATCTGAAATATAACTCAGCTCAAGTATGTGGCTTTAGAAATTTCATATCTAAAGAGTAAAAATATTCAGCAAAGGGCCCCTGGGCTTGCAAAAAATGGATATGTACTGTAAATTAAGATCACAACTCCAAATGAGAAGGTATTAAAATATTAATGGTGTTAAGCCATATGTACGTAAAGTCAGTAAGTATACATTCAAACATCTAAGAGACAAAAAAATCATGTGATTATTACTTATAGATATCCATTTTCGCAAAATGCCTTTACCTTGTGCTTAGGGTAGGGGTGATATTTGGTTAAATTGGGCCCTATGAGTAATAGAGAGAGCCCTTAGATACTAATTTGAAATATGGATTATTAGAACACCCAATGATACAACTTTTGGTCAAGTTTATAGCTCTACTTACGATTTAATGGGTAAAATTCTGAGCCTTTAAAACTTTGAATGCTCCCACTTGGCATAGATTTGGGTTTAAAAACTAAGCAATGGATGGTTTTTTTTTACAAAGTACCTAAGGGGCAAGAATTATGTCCAAAAAGTGTTGTACTGATACATTTAACATAGAATAAAAATGCCTAAATAATGAGTTATATTTTTGAAAAAAAACCATTTGAATTTATTACTTGAGCCAATTGCGCGTAGGGTTTTCAAACCAGCAAATCACAGATGTGCTGCATTTAATTTAATTGTACCACATCATGATTTTAATACCCAAACTATTTGGAAGGGACTGGTAGATATAACAAGAAAATGCATGGTAATTCTAAAAGAGTCAGTACATGAATCCCTCCAGACCTACCTATGGTAAAGACTAAGTAACATTTGGCCATAATTTTATTCAGGAAAAAACTAAGTTTGAAATTGATTACCTTTTGGACACATGGAAACTTTTATAAAATGTCTAAGTAAAATTTGACCTAAATTTGTCATAGTTATTTTTTTCAAAAACAATGTCTAAGGTCCTTTTACTTTACATAATTTTACACATTATAGCTGGCAGAAAAAAAAACAAAGTCCAATTTGATACAATTTTGACATAATTTGATCACAATTTTGACATGCATGCGTTTCCCTTAGCACAATTTGACATAGATTTGACATCATTGTATAAAATCTAAGTCAATTTGTATATAATTTTTTACATACTTTGAAATTTTTTGACACATATTTTGATACACTCACTCTATGTCAAAAACTATTTGACATCGTTTGTTATAGCAAATTTGTATCAAAATGCTATTTTAACATAATTTTGATAACACTTTTGATCCATATTTGACATAAAAATTTCTGCTGGGTCGGAGGTTAAGAGATCGCCTTTGTTGGAAGAAAGACTTCCATCAACCAATGAACCTCTAGCGGTATTGAACCTGTGAGCATCTCCCACAACCTGGAGCTGAACTCCTCATTGTGCTAATGGCGATGCCTCATAGATTGAGAACCAGAACTGGCCCATCTAAAGTTTCCTTGCAGAACAATTCTGGGGCTATTGGAAGCATATCATGATACTACCTTGTGGTTGTGGAACAGCACCACAGGACAATGAACACCTCTTTGGCTGCCCACTGCTGGAGCAAAATGCACAAACAAGGACCTTTGCGGAATTCATTGAAGCATCCAGACGTTGATAAACAAAACACCCTCTCTGGCTGGATCCAGATTTGAGAGACACAGTGTTTGGACACGATAAGAGAGATTTTTTCTTGAGTGAATTCTGACGCGTGAACACACTTCAGACGCCTAAAAACGCCAATTAGCCCAGGAGCTAGCCGACATTTGTAACACATCTCAAGTAAACAAAAGGTTTGAGTTATTAAATATGTAGACAGACTGACAGGGACCCCTGAAACAATAATTCTTAGTGCCACAACTGTGTGCCTTAAGGGGAGGGGGGCAAGACAAAGTTTGTACAGGGGTCAAGTTTTTTAAATTGATCCATCCTACTAAATTATAACCATTTATTTGTTCTAACCACAAGGATTCAGGAAAGGTATAGTTTGTACTATCCTTTACGGTAAAGTTAAGAGTTATATTCTAAAAACAGCAAAATATCATAAGGGTAAATTTCAGTTTGTACAGGGGTCAAATTGTTAGTGTTGCTTCCGATTTGGATAAAACATGGTCAAATTTTTGGTGGAGCTCATAGGATCAAAATAAGCTTAGTTTTGAGTGTCTCAAATGTTTGCTTAAGAAAGTAGGTGGAAAACAAGGTCAGCCCCCATTGATGGCAATGGACGTGACCTTCTGTGCCCCCTACACGTAACTTGACATATTTTGACGTCAAAACTATTCCTTATTGAAATCCTTATGAGCTCCATCAATAATTTTGCACCCTGTTTTTTCATCTACATCGTAGCAACTTTAAAATTTGACCCTGTACAACTGAATTGACCCTTTTTATTGATGTTTGCTGTTTTTACCTATAGCTCTTATCTTTACGTTGTAGATGTACAAAACTAACCTTTCCTGAATCCTGTGGTTAGACAAAACATGGTATACTTTCAACATGATGGATCATTTTAAAATTGACCCTGTACAAACGTTGTGTTTGGCCCCTCTCCTTAAGGCACCTTTTGCTGCACTTAGAATCACGTTTTCGGGGTCCCCTGTCAGTCTGCACCATATTTATTCACTTGAACCTTTTGTACTTGAGATTGTTTACAAATGTCTGCTATCTCCCGGGTTAAATGTTCTAAGGTGGTCCTAATGCGACGAAAACATCTTAACTTTTTATGTTTACCTCTGCGAGGCAGCCAACAAATGGAATATATATTTACTACGATGTATCATGTAATTAGTTTTCTTAAGATTTTTTCACATATCTTGAGGAACTAGAAGTATTATATAACAGAAAACGTAATATGAAACACTGGCCGGGTGTTCAAAAGACAGAACACCTGTCAATATTACCCCCCCCCCCAAGTGTTGAAGGGGGCCCGTTCACGTGTTTTTTTTACCAAAAACGTTTTTTTTAAAATATCATCACTTAAATATGGTACATTCAGGGTCATACGCAGGATTTTTACAATTACATTTAACGAATGTAGCTCTATAGATGGCTAAATTGTTAGCGGAGGTTCGCGGCGCACACATTGTGGCTATAATGGATCTGTTTCAGCAGAAGCGCTCGGGTTGTTCATCATAATTTTCATCAACCCCACCCCCCCCCTAATTTCAAAAAAATTTACGCCACTGCATTCATTCCGATTTATTTATTTCCATTCAGAATAACAAACATGATACAACAACATGATTCAATTAGAAATTACCAGTACAGCAGTCTCTCGCTGCAGACTTAAATTAGTCGATTTTTCTTCGTCAAATTTGTTGATTATCTTTAGTTCAAAAAGGTCTTACGACGAATATAATTCGTCCTCTGCTTTAAAAATAAATATGATATTGAATATTTTAATTTAGAATTAGTTAGATATGCACTTTTTCTTCTCCAAATCCAATGTAGTATTTTTCATCCCTACCTGTATATATATTTTCCCGCATATTATAATATTTATCCTATTGTTTGTTGCTTCTTCTGTCATGAAGAAAAAATAATATCTTAGGCATTGATGGAATTAGTAAAGAAAATTTATTAAACTATTTTACAGTGAGGCTTATGCTCTTCGTGCAAGTAGGTATGACCAACTCGCAAATTCCAATATGCGCCAACCCCAGAGTCGACTCATACCTACAAAGCAAGCTCTCAATTAAATACATAATTTAGTACACTGTAAAAAAATTACAGTGCAATTTTAACATAAAATCCCTGTAAAAAAATAACAGTATTTTGCTGTAATTTGGAAATAACAGGAAAGTAGTGTATGTTATGTTCCATTAGTTCAGATATTTCAGGCGATAAACGAAATTTTAAAAATTTAAGTGAGTACCATGACTAGACAGCGAATGAATTTAGTACGAGTAAGTACTAAAATTTAACAGGGAAAAAATACGTTTCTAATCCTTTATGATAAAAGTCAGGGTGCGTGACTATTATTTTCAGTGTACACCAGAACTTGCTTATTCTGACGAAATGAACCGGCATGACCCCAAACTATTATAGGCCTACCATACCAAATAACAAGTTGTTTAACATTTAAACAACGGCTTATTACCTGTTCATCGCCAACTGGTTTGAAATTAAACAACTTGTTTAATTAAAAAATTCAAATAAACATCAATAAACGGATTTAGCGGCCTTCCGATCTATAGCAACTAAACTTTTTGGTCGATCTTTGTTTAACCCATCGCCTAAAAGGAACTTTTTCTTCTCCGGTTCGCTATAATGTCTGAAGCTTTCGGAAATGGTAATATTTTTCTCTCACACCCTTTCCGGCCATTAGGTATGGCCGTCAAGTCATAGGGTATACAGGGGTCGTTGCCACCCAAGGAAAAAACCTTATACCTTTAAACACCTTCTCCAAATCATGGTTCTATACACCATCATCGGAGCTTATGGCAGCTCATGTATGTACTCGATAAACCTGTTTATCGCCGATAAACACTGTTTTTCGAGGAAACCATTGTTTTTTTTCGATTGATAAACTGGGTGTTATCGATAGCAGTGTTTAATAACTCGAAAAACAGTGGTTTTTCGACTGATAAACTTTGTTTTCGATAACCGAGTTTATCGCTAAACATTTTTTTCGAAAAACCAAAGTTTTTCAACTGATAAACGTGTTCATTCGAAAAACCGAGTTTATCAATCGAAAACATTTGTTTTTTCGACTGAAAACTGTGTTTTTTTCGATAACCAGGTTTTATCGATAAACAGTGTTTTTTTTAAAAACAATGTTTTTTCAATTCAAACCGATAAACTGTGTTTATGATACACAGGTTAATCAAATTGCAAAACATTGTTTTTTCACTGATAAACTGTGTTGTCGATAAAAACAAGGGTTATCGATAAACAGTGTTTTTTCGAAAAACAATGTTTTTTCAACCGATAAACGTGTTATCGATAACCGGGTTTATGAATTGAAAAACATTGTTTTTTCGCGATAAACACTGGGTTTTTTCGAAAACAGGTTTATCGATAAACATGTTTTCCTTCATTGTGGGACTATTTTTAACAAGAGTTACTACGTTTACGAATTGTCCTATAACGGAATAAACTGTATCTATATTGAGGTTTATTCCGTAAAGAGTAGAAATGAGGATTTTTCTAGTTTTAGTAACTATAAAAGTTTATCGCAAAACATTGTTTTTCGAAAAACAAGTTTATTCGAGTGAAAAACCTAGTTATCGAAAAACAATTGTTTATCGAAATCGAAACATGTTTATCGGCGAAACAGAAGTTTTATCGATAAACTTTTTCGAAAACATTGTTTTTCGAAAACCAAGTGTTTTAGCGAGTGAAAAACATAGTTTATCGAAACAGTGTTATTCGAATCGAAAAAACAATTGTTTATAATTCGGCGAAAAACATAGTTTTACATTGTTTTTCTAAAAACAAAGTTTATCGAGTGAAAATCAGTTTTAATCGAAAAACAGTTTTTATCGAATCGAAAAACTTGTTTATCGATCAACTGAGTTTATCGTAACACATTGTTTATCGATTACTTTGTTTTCGATGGAAAAACAGAGTTTTTTTCTCCTCGATAAACTTTTGTTTTTCGATCGAAAACATTGTTTATCGGCGATAAACACTGTTTATCGAATACTATACATTGAGCTTGCCATATGAGCTATCATGTAGGCTTAAACCCGGATCCGAACCTTCCTACTTTGTAAAAATGGCCACAAGCTTTTTCTACCTCCCCCGTAAACTGTATTGTAAACTGTGTAAGACCAGGTTTAATAAAAAAATAGTTGTGAGTGAAAGTTTTCAAAATGGGTATGTTGCCA
The DNA here is from genome assembly GCA_023653785.1 of Ophioderma brevispina. Taxonomy (NCBI): domain Eukaryota; kingdom Metazoa; phylum Echinodermata; class Ophiuroidea; order Amphilepidida; family Ophiodermatidae; genus Ophioderma; species Ophioderma brevispina. Next base: position 7,349 of record JAMKCH010026895.1, read on the forward strand.
TAATTTTTAGAAAGTTTTGCTAACATGTTAATTTTATTAAATTAGCAAATACTTTTGGATGAGAGAATAGAATAAGGGTCTTTATGTCAACTATAAATCTTAAATAGTTCGTTTATTTCTAATTATATAGTATTATAACTTCTTTAAAGAAATAGTTTAACTAAACATGCCCCACTTGTTCATATTGCTATGTACGGAGCGGCCGCCTTGAAAAGTGCTCTAGTTTTCGAGTTTAACCCCTCCCCACCGTACAACAAAACACAACCTTTTATTTGAAGGATAATATATAAGATTTAAGAAAATTATGGTTGTGGTTGAAATATTTGGTGGCAGAAGGGATTATTTCTATGCCAAAAATGAATTTGGGCTGCAAGTTAAGCGAAATTTATTATTTTTCTATTTTTTTTAAGGTAAAAATTACAAATCTTATTTTATGGGATCATTTTTGTTATTGATATAGGTTTTTATATTCATTGGCCTACAGGGTTCAGGTAATACTCGTGTGGTGACATGTGATAAAAAGTATGTGTTTTTTTAGTAAATAAGGTGATTTGGGGGCTAAAATTCTAGACCCTTTTTTTTATATATTGTATAAACAAAAGGATTAAATAATGTCGAGATTGATAGTATTGCATGATGATTAAATGTGTTTTGCTCAAAATTATAAATTTGATAGTCTTAATTTTTAGCTCAAAAACGTGATTTTTTTACCCCAAAACACCACCCCCTGCCAACACAGTTTTTGACCACAACCATCAAATTCAATTTTTTAAATTAGTCATTACTATCCTTTCGAATAAAAGTTGTTGCGGGTTTGGTTGTACCGAGGGGAGGGGTTTTCGCATTTTTGCAGTCCCAAAACCGCTCCACTAATGACGGAATGTGCTTGTGGGCTATTATTTTTTGTTGTTGTAAATGTAGGAAATGCTATTTTATGCATCCCCCTAGGCTTGAAAGCGAGGGGATATTGCGAGGGTGCGCATGTCCGTATGTATTATGTGTGGTGTGGGGTGTTCCATTTTGGGTTACTTTTCTAACATGTATAATTGCCAGGGTAATGACGCAAGTTTACCTTGCTGTATTTTTTTGTATTTGTTTAGGAGCATTTATTTCATCATAATAAAATGCACAAAATCATTTCAGTCTTTTTTGTAACAACGGGTAGTTCGAAAAAGGACGTTTTGGGCAGTTATTCGAAGACTATTTAAGTGGATGTCTATTGATTCACATCTATGGGTGCAGGGGTACAGGCTGGAGTGCAAGCCCGTGCATCTCACGAGCCCAGTCTACCGTGTCACTGTCGGGCGAATTCACGCAATGATTGGAAGCATAGCAAGCATCTAGAATGCATCGTACAGTGGACAGTCGAATTTTTCTCGCGGCAGTGTGAATTTTTAGTGCATTTCTTTCTGCAAAATTAGTCCTATACGACATAATTTTTGAGTAACTTTTGTAAAACAATACTAACAAATGTCTTATATGAACACCTTCCTCGACCTTTTCAATCTATACTTTTCTTTTCCAATCCAATGTATTATTTCAATCCTTGAAATAACTTGAACTTGATCCTTAACTGTATATAAAATATTTCCCTCATTTCTCACATTTTTCTGTATAAAGTTTTTATTATAATGTATTTATCATAGAGTTTTGCTGTATTTTGTGATGAAGAAAAAATATTAATTTCATTGATGATTAGTAGAGGCTAAGCTCTTCGTACAAAGTTTATGACAAACTCGTAATTCCATGTGGCGCCCTCCCCGAAGTCTACAAATACATACAGCACGTACGTGGTTGTTCGTTCGCCGTGCCAAACCTTTGTAAGCTTTTGTGTTATCGCTATTGAACGTGACTCCTCAATACTTCCTCTTTCAAGGAAAATGATTGACATATCGCCATCGATTTGCGGGTGCACTTTGTCGCTGAAAGAATAATTGATTATAACTACCAAAACACGTGTCCGTTGTAGCAATGTGCAACCTCTCTTTTGTTGTCGAATTGCAAAAGAACCCCTTTTCGGGCGATAATTGGTAGATTCCCGCCCCGGATCCCGCATTGTTTTGCAATTGTAAAGAGTCTCTTCTCGTCGCGGTCATTGTCGACCCCCATCTTGTGGCCGAATTGTATAGGCCTAATATTGCTTAATGATTGTTTTGGTAATTGGCAGATCTCCCTTTTGTTATAGCAGTTAATAACATCACTGTTGTGACAATGTGTAAATCAACACTGTTGTGACTTTGGAAAATACCAATTTGAATGATAAATAATGATTGATTACTATATCTATGCTAATATGACATACTTGACGAACTTATACCTGAATATCTGCGTGGCATTTCCACATCCATGCGGAAGTGCACCGGTCCGCGGTGTATACGAGTGCAAATGTCCGCTGCTGCGAAATGCACGCGGACATTTGCACCTCCGCATATAACGCATATTACGCGGAAATGCAATATCCGCTGCACTCCGCAACCCATGCTGAAATGGCAAATTCCGCTTGCACTTCCGCATGCACCCGGGCTTTGCACTTCCCGCATCCACGCGGATATTGCAGTTCCGCATGGCGGAAGTGCAGCGGATCTTTGCACTTCCCTCCTCAATCTTCGCTGATATTTACAGTTCGCAAGCGGAAATGCACGCGGAAATTTGCACTTCCGCTATATGAGAAGTGTAAATGTCCGCGTGCATATCCGCATGCGGAAGTGCAAACAACGCGGACATTTGCACTTCCGCATGCGTGCACTTCCGCATGCTGAAGTGCAAATGCCCGCGGGCATGCGGAAGTGCAAAGAAACTGTCCAAAAAATAGTTCTATCAAGGCTTTGTTCAGTGATCTTTAATAATTCAATTCTGATTGTGGAGGTTAGCATATTTGTTTTCACAGCTGTTTGACCCCATGCATATTGTCTTTTTTTTTAGAACAATTTAAGCAGCGGTGACACAATTTTGACAACTGATATAAGTAGGGACATGCAAGAGTTAATACCTCTCAAAATCAACAAATCCATTGCGGGAATCTGGCCTAAAAAGGCCCTGATTTGTATGTTAGATGGCCCTCTTAAGCCTTTCCATACAGAAACGTGTGGAAAACTAGATTTTTAAAGAAAAATCATATTTGCCCGCAATGAAATTTCGTAAAATTTACACAAAACATACTTAGTGGACTAAATAATCCAAATCAATTGTCAAAACTGTGTCGCTGGCGATAATTTTTTTTTATTCTGGTTTGTCATAATAAATGAGACTTTCAAACAGCTGTGTTTATATAAAAAATAGGTCTGCAAAATACAGTATAAATGGTGTTAAGGAGACAAATATTGTGCATGTTAATTTTTGTAATTTAGTAGATGATTATTTTTTTTAAATCCAAAGAATTATTAAAAACTTGATATTTATTTAAAACCAGTGTTTTTGCATGTCTTTTAGCAGCTGCCTATGTTGAAACTATTATGATATTGCTCTCATTAGCATGACATATAATACTGTTTATTACCCACTATATAGCCACAAGATGATCAACTGATAGACCTAATTCACAAAATAAAGTTGGGTCATTTAGTGACCCTGCAATTTATTCCATAAAGTCAGTACTGGCTGAATTCACATTATCACCATGCACCAGAGAATGACCCACAGCATTTGGGATACCATTTCTAAAGCCACTGACTTTGTGTTACTAGCGGTTGCCCGCGCGAAGCTGATTTGAATGGGAGCGGTCACTAAACGGGTTGATCACTCTTCAAAACGCAAAACTTAAGAGACATTATATTTTCTCCAAACCTCGTTTATTTGCCTTTATAGGCCTAGACCTCAAAATGTATTATGTCAAAGAAAGTGGCGTGGTCTAGCGGGTAGCAAGCTTACCTCTGGAGGGTCCTCTGATCGAATTCGGGAACTCAATTTGGGATTTAATTTGTATAACAGATTATTGATTAAAACCTGAATACCACTTTCTCCATGGTTCATTTGAATGGGCAAATGAACCATGAATCTTGCAACTACCCATCGTTGTGTGTTTCATGCAGTGGTTTGAATGTTGCATATGGCGCTGTTTAAGCTGCTTCCTCCACTTTGCATTGTTTTCTGTCTAGTAAAAAGTTGTAAAGTCTCTAGCAATTTGGTCTACAGGCCACGATTTGAGATTAAAATAATCCTTGATTATTATTATTATTATCAAAAGCCTGGTCAAAGGTTAGGCCCCCTATCTCAACATGACTATGAAGCCAGGTGAACATTTAATACTGCCAAATTAAATGTGCAAACCAAGGAACTCGCACGCACTCCCAAAGACCCCCCCAGTTGGGTAGCTGCGGTCGGAGGAAAGGGGCTTCTCAGTGACGTAGCTAATACTGGGGAATGAGCCCTCTTGGGAAGAAAGTAGGGCCTATTTGTGCAAATTCTTGCTCCTTCCGGGCACCGCAGAGCTACAGATGGTGGAATTCCCTGAATAGGCCTTACCTTGGCTCCAATCATAGTGCCAATCATGCATGTTCCGTATCTGTTCCCCTGGCAGTGGCGGCGCCAGACTTCTTTTTCGGGGATGGGGGGATTTCGGGGGGGGGTGGGTAGGGGGTGGGGAAGAAGTTGAATATTTGGGAAGCCCAAACTTTGCAGATTGTTAACCACTATGGGTCCCAAATTGCTGTTTTTGCCAAAATTTGGGATTTTGGTCGACAATATCAAAAATCCTCTGCAAAAATCCTGTTTGACTATGCCTTCACACACTATATACCACGGTTGTAGACATAAAATGGGAATGCCAACATCGAGGGCTTATCGCCTAACAATAGATTAACAACCTTGATTTTGGCATTAGACCTACAAAATTGAAGATATTGTAATGATTTGCAATTTGATGAAGTGCAAAGAATTAAAGTGCATGTTCCGATCGTCTTTTTGGGACCCCTCCTCCCGATTTAACCCGGAAGTAGTATCGATTTTGATATCAGATAAAGGTCGTATTTTTCTCATTGTCGTCCTGAAATTTGAGCCCTTAAATCCATTCCATTCCCAAGATATAAACAAAAAAAAAACATGCGTTTAGTGGTTAACCATCAATAGCACAGTATTGAATAGGGCTTTGCAATATGCATTATTGCGTCTACGATCAGAACCGCAAGCTTGTTTCCCACGGTACTTGATGGGGTGTATGTGCAAGTGCCAGGCTCTCATTTCAGTTAGAGAACCACCAATACACATAATGGAACAAACACCTTTAATTTAAAAAAAAAAATATTCTCGTTAGCTTTGGTTGTAATGATCCGGGCTTACATTCATGATCTACGATTCACGTTATTGGATTTTGCATACTGGATCTCCAGGATACATATTGCACAAATATAGCGCTGGTTCAGATCCCTTGGTTTTTGGGGCCGCCAGCTATAGTTGGCAGGACCACTTAGCAATCCGTTGTGCGTGTGTATGTATGTATGTGTGTGTTTGCGTGAATGTGGGTCCAAAAATGTAAGTTTTTTTAAATTGACCTCAATTGAAAGTTTAACTTCAATGGAACCAAACTTCTGCATAGGTGCACATGCGATCCCTCATATGTTGATGAGATCAAAGTCACATGCCAGGGTCAAAGGTCTGGGCGGCCCACAGCTTATATTCTTTGAATATAGCGAACGCGAAAGCCGAGAACCGACGAAAATTCTAGTTTGTTTTGTTTTTATTATTATTTTTTTTTTTGGTGAAAGTCGCGGTATTTGGGCCCTAAACCTACGGAAATGTTTCTGGCTCTCACCTACTCTCACATCAATATCGGCGCGAAACCTTTACAGATTGGGTGGGGGTAAATTAAGGCAATTCCATGGGGGTTTGGTTTGAGTAGGGGAGTGCCCCGAGGAAGTCTGGAAAGTAGGGACCCATCATAGCTATACCATTTGTTTTTTTGCCAAAAAAGGGACCCAAACCTAGTACCAGCGCATGATTGGAAATTTTAGGCCAAATTTAACCCAAATTTGCCATTTATTTCTCAAAATGTTGGCATGTAAGCAAATTTTTGCTCCGGATTGAGGGAAATTTAGAATCATTCCAACAATTTAGAAAATTTTGGCTTCCGATTGAGAAAATTTGACTAATTTTCCAACAAATTTGATAAACCTTTGAAAAAAAAACAACCATTGCTTATACCAAATAATTGACATGAAAAATTGATTTACCAGAAGGCTGAAAATGGGACCGATGTCTGTGGCACGACCCCGTTTGGTTCATTTGTGTTGAGAACCCCTGGCCCCTGAGAGCAATTCTATCAAAATTAAATCTTTATATACTTAAATCGGGCCATGAGAAAATTTCGAAAAAAAACCCGACCCATTTGCTATACCAAAATTGGCATGAAAAAAGGGATCATTGATATACCAGAAGGCTGAAAATGGGACCGATGTCTGTGGCACGACCCCGTATGTCATTTGTGTTGAGACCCCCCCCCACGGGGTCAATTCTATCAAAATTAATCTTTATATACTTAAATCAGGCCATCCCCTTTTAATTGCATGCCACTGCAGGTTGTAAACCAGACTTTCTTCGAGCTAATCATTAGTATCGCTAAGTATATTTACTTTAGGCCTAAAATGTTTTATATCAATTTGTCATTCGACCTCCACAAGCCTGCCAGTACAAAAACATTATCCAAGGACGCGAGTGCATATATCAGTGCGCGAGTGTCCAGTCAGCCTTCTTGTTTCTATAAATAGTCAGGCGGAAGGTCACCAATTATTTCTTCCAAAATACGTTAATGATCACGATTGCTAATTAATGAATACAAAAAATAGCTTAAACATATTGTTCAACTGATATATGAGGTATCTTTATCCTCTTATTTTTTTGTTTCCAAAAATAAATAATTTTAGAAATAAATATCAAAGAGGTCAAACTCGCCAACGCGATCACGCATTTTTTAAACGAGAGAGAAAAGGTCACGAAATTTGCGTCAAAATACACGTTGTTGATAATTAGAAAGTCATTCAATGAATTAAAATACGTAGTATAAATCAATCTTGAATGTTTTACAGTAGGCCTTCTTTATTGTTTTATTCTCTTTTATCACCAAGAAAAAATAATTTTACATTAAGAAATAGCACAAAGGTCACAACTCGAAGGACCAGGGTAATGGGTAATTATGAGCTAAGAGTATTGGTGAAAAAGTGCGAATTGTACTTCCAGAACAGACATGTTTGGAAATCCATAATCCCGCAATCAAACAGTGTGATTTTACCGGAAGTAGCCGTCATGATTATTCGTGGCCGAGCTGTACCGCTGATTTTCAAAGGAAATCTTCACCAAAAATAAAATAATGGATAGTATTTAGCACTTATGCTATATAAGGTGGTGGTTATATCATTCATTGAAACGTCCGCCTCAGGCCTGGAAAAGATGGTAAATGAATGGTACGTAGCTTCTTAGCATGCTTAGTATGCAGAATTCAACAGTTTGTCAACAATACAGTTACATGTGATGTAGGGATCACTGTCCAATTATGACGTATAAATATTTACAAACAAGCAGCTGCACTACTTCTAGTTCTACAGATGAGCATGATCATCATTCATCCAGGGATCCTAAATATCGGATAGGACACTCGATCAAGAGAATGGAAGCGCGCTGCACAATGATCTGCATGAAATCTGCAGCTTATAGTTCGCCAGTCCGGGCGTGGCGCTAATTAATCTACGTCATCCCCCGGTGGACGTCAGTGTGACGGTTTAGACAAAATAATTAGGTTAGCTTACGAAAATGGTGGCGCTATCACCATCGATCGAAAATGGTCTATGGAATTGTACACAGGGTAACCCGCCTGATGCATCTTATGAATTGAATGAATGGAGGCGTGGAGAAGGGAAAGAACAACATGTCATGAACAGCACTCTACAGAATTTAAACTAAACCATGCTTGCAGTTGCAGCGGAGGTTTCACTTCATAAACGCGAGCACAGGTCAGTAAAATTCAAATTAAACTTCAATTCATGTATGCATGATAGAAGTTCTTAATTTTTAAAACAGAATACATACTGGCAGCTTGCAGTGTTCGATTTAGAGTGGTTTAAACATGCCAAATGCATGTAACATTGGCCCTGTGGCAAATTTAAAATTTGCCTGGCCTGTAAATTTTGTGTCATTCATTTTCAGCCTAATTTCAAGGAAAGTTCTAATTGTGCATGTACCTTTAAATTTCCTAAATCGGCCCCTGGCAGCTTGCTTTCAATTTTCATCGGGGTCTGCTGGAGTTCTAGTTCGGCAAGCCTCACCTTCGCAGTTTTTCTCTCCTAGTTTGTGTTTTCCTGGCGAACGGTTTCAAGGCCTGAAAATTTAGGAGTTCTCCGCTCCCCATTTCTCATGTCATGTGTCATATTTCACATTTTCTAAACCCTTTTGCACTTCATGCACATTACACTGACAGCATACTTACAATCTCCCTACGTAAGGCGTAATGAAAGTTGATGTTATGTTTCCCGTAACCGCGTCTGTGTTATGATTTTCTGCCCGCGTTTGAGAGCTGAAATCTCTAATAGGTTCATTAGCTTGTCTGTTAAAGCGCATTTTCACAAAATATGAAAATTTCTTTTCTTCTTCAATTTGGCTCTCAATTATGTCAAAGCTTGGAATAACAGAGAATATATTTTTTACAACATAAAATAACATCCCAAAAACATATAGGGACATTGATATGAGGAGAAAAACATCCAGGTAATTTGTAGGCCAACTTTTAAGTTGTCCAGACTTTAATCAACAAATGTGTATATTCATGAATATTTTTTGACTCGTACTCACTGTATTAAAACCACAAAGGTTATAGCCATCAAACAGTGTTGCATAGCGTGGGGAACATGCATACGGCGTGTGTGTTCTTGTGTTTTTAAACACCTTTCGTCGTCGCTGAATTACCGTTGTCGGCGACGTTAAATTAATAAAATCGTTCTGTTTAACTCTCTAAGGAAGCTGATTTGGTCTTATTCATTTCGGGTGAGGGCTTTTAGGCTTACAACGCATGTGCAAAATATCGATTTTGAAAAATCTTGAGGGTTCACTATTTTTTTCAAATGTTCCAGTGTCCTCTTAAAGAAAATATCAGGGTTTCTGTCTTCTTGTGGTCACATCTTGTGAATGTAATTTTAGTTAGATTCTTAAAATCAAAGAACAGTTGCAAAATCATTTTTAATGTAGGGTGGTGGTCAGGGGCGTATCCAGGATGACATACCCCCGAGGGCAAACTGAGGATGAACTTTTTGGCGCCCCTGTGGAATTGAAAATGAGCACCATCCACGTCTTCTTGTATATGCATAACATACCCAAAAAAAACATTTTTATTTTTTGCACAAAATTTTTGAAATTGTTTTCGGCAAATGGACAATTTTTGTTCGGCAACGCCCCCCCCCCCCCCCAACACACGCCACCACTGAAAATGGGTCTGGAAACGCCCCTGCAAGTGATAAAATAACAGTTGCTCCAACTCCAGACACCAACTTATTAACGTCGAAAAGCTTGGCGGACGTATAGTTGTTCGTGAATGAATTCAGCTGGCATTCTCCTTGAGTGTTTTTTTTTCTAATACTATACAATTTATGATTTTTCCTTTATGGAACCCTTTCTTTGATTTTTTTTGTACCCTCCCCATTTTTGACATCCTTTTATCTCTATATTCCTCTTTTAGATTCCCTTTTGCAACACCCTTACTTTTTCAACCCGTTTCCTTTGTTTGGAATGCCCTTTTTCTTTTTTATATCCCCTTTTTTGCCAGCTTCAGTTGCTGTTTTCGCACCCTTTCCCTTCCTATTTTCGCAACCTTTTTCCCTTTTCTGTTTTGACCCTTTATTATGCCTCTTTAAACTCCAATTTTTCCTTTGCTATAAACTTTGCGTCCATTTCCTTAAACTATTTTCACACCCCCCTTTTTCGGTTTTTGTTCAGTTTTTGCACGCCCTGTTATTTTTCGTTAGCTATCAATTTCCTTTGCTTTTTTAGGCGCCCCTTTAATTCTTAAACTTTTCTCAACCTTTTGAAAAGTTTGTTACTATTTTGAACGCCCCTTATGTATTTCTCTTTTCTTTCCATCTGCCTTTGGTTTCCTTTTTTTTTGGCCCCCAGCCCCAGGGCTAGAATTTTGGGCGGAATCCGATAAATCGATTCTCGGACAGATCTTGTAATTGATTTGCGTGAATCAATTTTGAGTCTCGTAAACTTAGAATTTAACACAGTTGCAAATTAGATGATTCCCGCCAAATTCATTTTTGAGAATCAATATCGATTCTCTCCCACTCAAACTCTGCTACGAAATTCTCCCCCGCTGCCCCTGTAACTTTCTCCTCCATTTTTCTCTTTCTCATTTTGGTGCACTTTTTTGTTTGCCTTATTCACTTTATTTCCAATTTATTTCACCCCTTGTCGTTTTCTTCTCTCTTTTGTTTTTCTTATTGTGGTTTTGGGGGCGCCCCTTCCTTTACTATATTTATATACGTCGTTCTGTTTTTTGTTGCACATTGTTTTATGATTCGGATTTCCCTTTTATTTATAATTTATCCCCATTCAAATGTTTGGCTTAATTTTGGCGCTTCTTAGCTTTCCCTTATACAGATTCTTCCTTTTCCGACATAAGCTTTTCTATCTCTGTCCCCTTTATTGTCCCCTTCCCCTCTTTTCACTTTCCTTCCCTTCCATCTATCTTCT